>JAXGGT010022216.1:0-15840 GCA_035583425.1 Marsdenia floribunda
GGCCACCTCTCTTGCATATTGGGCTTCATAAAACTATAACATGAGTTCCGCCAGGTCATTTGGATTTGGGCCTGAAACAGAATAAAAATATAATTAAAACCCAATAATTTAATATTAATCTTATTAAAGCATAATAATCCAAACAAAATATATAAATTTATATGTTATCAGTACTCTCTTAACTTAAGTGAGGTCACGGGATCAAAACTTGGGGCCAGAGCTTACCACCTTATAGGTGCCGCTCATAGTTGGAACCATTCAGAACACCTCGTGCACTATGCCAAAAAAAAAGAAGAAGTTAATTTTAAATAAAGAAAAGGATTATTGGCTGATTTTAGTCTTTAAAGTACTTTTTTGATTAGTCAAATTTTTTATTTTTTATTTTTGTTTATTTTCATCCTCAAATTAAAAATATTTGGACAAATTAGTCCTTTAACCTATTATAATAGATACAATACATAAATAAAAATTTATTACTTTATTTAGTAAAGGGTAAATATGTCATTTCAATTATAAAATAACCTCAAAATTAGAAATCCATCAAAAATATATATTTTTTCTTAACTTTTTTCTTTTCAAAATATCATTCATTATCTACTTACACGTTAAATTCTATTTTTTTTTTTTTTTTAATTCTTAATAGTTAGAGGTGTTGATATCAAATGATTAATTTGTGACTGGTTACTTGCTTTAAAATCGATTAAAAAATTAATTTATTCACATATTTTTAATTTATTTAAAAATAAAAAAATCATAAAAAAATTAATTAATAAAAAATAGTTTAGGGACTAAAAGGACATTTTGCAATACTTTCTACGTGTGAATAGGATTATGTCAAAGAGGATATTTCCTTTCCTTTATCTTTGTATTTACTTTCTTATTTTTATTTTTTGTTTTTATTTCCCTTCATTCTAACGTATGGAGTATTATTACAAGCAAATTAGTAGAAATATCTTCCCGTTTAAGTTATTTTCCTTTCATAAAAAAAAAGGAATGCCTAAATATCTTTAATTAGAGTAACAAAAATCATTAATTGAAGTCAAAGTAGAAAATATGGCAATAGTCTAGTAGTCTAGAGGTGTGACTCTTTTTAATTAGTTAGGTACCTTCATTTAGGAATGGTAACATGGTCGGAGATTCACATGTCGTATGCGTCCCAACATTCACATGTCGTATGCGTCCCAATCCCTTATCGAGAATAACTACGTACTACATCTCATCTCTATTTCTACAGAGGATCAGATATCTCATCGAGAATTTTTCACCACATATTATTCTTATAAAAATATTTTTTCTTTTTCAATTAAAATTTTGATAAAAATTACTAACTAAATTTTGTAAAATAAAAAATAAAGTATTTAATAAATACTTTTTATGCTTTACTTTTATAAAAACTCCGTAATTACTGTGATTGTTATGATTATATATAAAAATGCAAATTAAGAAAATATATATAGTATGGTTACTATTTTATTTATTTACATTCAATTTAATATTTATCAAAATAATTATGATGATTCATCTTTAATAATTAGCACATATTAAAACTTTGGTATTATAATTGTTATATATATAGTTTGAAGAGTGGGGGAGCTGAAGCATAGATGGAGACAAGGATTTAGGGGAATACCATTCCCACCCATCTCTGATTTTGATTTCTGGGGAATCACTATCCCTATCTCCAAACTCGATCAAATAAGGAATTTTTAGGTCAAAACAGGAGTGGCACGACATCAGTTTTCAGTCGGGTACGATTTTAATTGTCATCTCTACCTTCACCTCGCTTGCCACAAGAGAAGACTTAATTAATTTACACTTTAAAAAGAAAAAAAAAAAAAACTAATGAATAGTATGTAGTTGTAAATTATTAATTGAAGAGGAGATATTAAGAGAAAAAATATCAATAAAAATGCTACGTTGATTTTACCATTATAAGAAAAAATTGACAAATATCTACATTAATGACAAATAATTAGTCGGTTACAATTTACGCTTATATAAGAACTCATATACTCTTTTCTTTGGATACATCAATCAAACAACAATGGCAGCAGCATACTCCATAAGCAAGCTAGTGATCTTAACCAACAATTTCTCTCCAACCCAAATTAATAGGGATACATTTGGTAGAAGGAGTACTTGCTTATCTGCTTTATGCAGTCAGGCATGGAATTATAAATTTTACTTTTATTTATTTATTATTTATATAATTTTTTTCCCCCCATTCCTTTGTAATTATATGATATGATATCTTCTTTAATTAACATTTTTCCTGAATGTTTTGAAGAAACGGTATGATTTTCAAGGGAAGATTGAATTCATGGCTAGAGAAAAAATGTTCAAAACAATGGCTTTACATGGTGATGATGGATACACATCAATCCATGGGGTGATTTCTGTTAACTCTCTCTCTCTCTCTTTCTTAAAAATAGGGTTTAATTGTTATGGAAATCTCTATTTTGTATGTATATATATATATATATATTTTTTTTTTAATGGCAGTCAGAGGAGGTTGATGGTGGTGGTGAAATTGAAGGGTTGAAGGAAGAAGTGAAAAATATGCTTACTGATAATACAAATGAAAAAATAATTGGTTTGATAGACACTCTTGAACGCCTTGGTTTATCATATCACTTTGAGAAAGAGATTAAAGAAGAAATAGATAGAATTTTCAAGGAAAACATGGAGAACTTGGAATCCATGGAAGACTGGGATTTACACACAGTGGCTCTCCTGTTTCGTATCTTCAGACAACGAGGCATCAACATTTTTCCCAGTAAGAATCCCGTAAAAATAACTTTTTGTATGTATGTGTGTGTGTGTGTGTGAAATAATATGTATGTATATATGTATGTGTATGTATGTAGGTGTGTTCAACAAATTCAAAGATGGGGATGGTGAATTGGATAAATCTCATGCCCATGATTTCAAAGGTCTTCTAAGCTTATATCAAGCGACAGATTTGAGGAAACCAGGAGAAGAATTCTTAAGCAAATCTGCTGCTTTTACCAAAGCCACCCTGCTGAAAATGATGCCAAACTTAAACCCTAGTCTTCAAATGCAAATTATCCATGCATTTGAGCAATCGATTTTCGGAGGATGTCCACGAGCCAAGACTCGTGACAACATTTCCATTTATGAAATGGAAGAGAATAGGAATGAAAAGCTACTTAAGTTGGCTAAATTGGATTACAATTATCTGCTCAACATACACAAAGAAGAGTTGGCTCACGTGCGAGGGTAATTACATATATATATATACACATACATACACACACACATAAGAAATTAGTCGATTTGGACCCTCATGAAAAATATAAAAAATATACGCCTAAAGAGGGATCAAACAGGTTAATTTATACATATATTAATTTATATATATATTCATTAATTGATGGTTTGTTTGTTTATCAGGTGGTGGAAGAATTTGAACCTTAGTAAGCTTTCTTATTCACTTGACATAGTGATTGAAAGCTATTACGCTACAATAGGACCTTTCTTTGAGCCTCACCATTCTCTTACCCGAATCATGGCTACAAAAACTCTAGTCATGAATTCAGTAATTGACCAAACTTTCGATTCTTATGGTTCCGTTCATGACTTAGAAATTTTCACAGATGCAATCCAGAGGTAAATTTTTTATTTTTATGAAAAATTAATTATCATTTTTAGTCATAAAGTTTACGATTGTAATTAGATCTACGATCTTTTAACTCATATATGCATTATTAATGTGTAGCTATGTAAATTATTCCGATAATTAAAAGGGATTTATATATTTTGTACCGTGTAAAAAGTTTATAAATAGAAATCGATAATCTGTGTTTCTATATGTATTCTTTTGTTAGGTGGAACGTGGAAGAAATTCATCGACTTCCAAGTTACATGAAGATAGTTTATGCAACGCTCATAAACATTCATGAAGAATATGCAGATGCATTGAAGAAACAAGGGAAAGAGTATGCATTCGAGCAAGCAAGAGAATGGGTATATATATATATATGATTGTTCGATGGATCATTTATTACAATTTATTTTTGCTTAAATTTTATAAATTTATGTTAAGGTTTATAATATATCTTGATTTTGTTGATATGTATGTATGTATTTGTGTGTGTGTGGATATATATAGTGGAAGGAACTTACAAAGAGTTACTTGAAGAAAGCAAAGTGGATTAGCGATGGATATGTGCCAAAGTTTGATGAGTATATGGAGAATTCCATGATTTCTACTAGTTGCTTCTTGTTGATTCCAACATTGCTTTTGGGAATAGAGTCTAACAAGCTGGAAATGTTTGAATACCTTAAAGAAAACCCCAAAATCTTAAAGATTATTGGAAAAATTGGTCGACTTATATATGATATGACAACTTATAAGGTATGTATGTTATTTTTTTTCTCTTTTTTTTTTTTTTTTCCGGGTGACACACAAGTATTCTTATTTTAGTTTTTGATTAATGTGTATATATATATATATATATATATATTTTTTTTGTTTTAAATTTGAAGATTAAGAAGGAGAAGGGCCAATTTGTTAATGGAATTCATTGCTACATGGAGGAATATGGTGTGTCAAAAGAAGAGGCATTCAAGAAGTTTCTTGAAATGGCTGAGAATGCTCGAATGGAGTTGAATGAGGAGCTTCTGGCTAATAAGAATTCGGCATCCACTCCAATGGAGATTGAAATGATGACTCGCAACAAAGTGTATATAGTGGATGATGATAATGGTTTTATCCACATTAAAGAGGTTCTCAAATCCCAAATCATATCAGTACTTGTGGATCAAATATAGAATACTATAAACCACCCTCCCCACTCCCCCCTCTCTCTCCTAAAAAAAAAAAAAAAAAGGTTGGTTCATTTTCCTATGCATTAGGGTTTATCTTAGTTATATATGACTATATGTGTGAGCTAAAGACGTTCTCATTGTTAAGTTATTAACCTAATAAGTTATAAATTATTATTAATCTTTTTTTTTTACTTTTCATTTTTCATTTTTCTTTTCTTAATAAATATAATGAACGAACACTAATTACTCCTGATTTAGAAATGAATCGGTCAAAAAATACTTATTTTTTAATTTTAAGAAAGGAGAAAAAAAATGCGAAAATAAGAATTATTATTACTTTTATTTTTCAATCTATGATAATATTATTGTTTCATTAGGTAGGGAGATTATTAGGGTTTGATAAAGAAATAATATGACTAGTTAATTAGGTTTATATATAGTACTTAGGTCTTTGTTTATTTCGTAGTTTATTTCCCTTGTTTGTATAGTTCTCTCTTCCTCCCCTTTCCTTCTCTACCACCAAAACAAATATTACATATATATAGTCTTAGATCTCTTTGTGGTGTCCATGCATGTGATTAAACATGCAAAAATGATTAATAAATTGTTTCGCTCATTATTGAGTCGTGATTTTTTTTTTTTTTTTTTTCAAGTAGAAAATTTTTGTTTAAATTTATTATTGATAAAATTAAATAACTATTTTTCTCGTAATTTCTGCATTAATGTTGAATCTTACTTTATAAGAACTTAACATTTTTGACACTAATTTTAATACTCTTTTTCTTATAAAAGATCCCTAGTCATATATATGATAGTCTTATTAAAAATTACTATAACTTTTTCAAGATGTCTGTATATTTTTTCTATGTTGTTTCTTGTCAAGTCTTATTTTTGACTTAAATTTCCCCTTTTATCCTAAGAGAATGCCAAAATAATAATAATAATAATAGGTTCTAGAGGTTGTACTTCTCCTGCTGAGAAATCGAAGGATAAAAGGAAAATCCATTGTTGTGTATGCATTTTCAATCTCATTTTCTGAGAAGGCAATGTCAGTCACTCCCAACAATCACTAACGCAGAAGCAAAGTTTTTCCATTCTCGTGTAATTTTAGGAGTTGATAGATTCTCAAAATCTCTGGTGTATTCAACTTCAAGAGCTTATATTGTTGCATCCCTCCAAAGAAGACAAGAAAAAGGTATATATGTGCACAAGTGCATGTAGATAACACTAGAATACTCTTGTCCATAATACTTGATCTACATAGAACAACAGTACCGTTGGATCAAAAAAAATCCTAGTTTTCCATTGATCGAGGAGGTGGAAAACTATATATATAGGTGATGATATGGTTCATTTGTGTAAACAAGAGATCGATGAACCAATTAAGCAGCAAACTAAAGAAGGGGCATGCAGTACTGTGGTTATCTTTCCTTTGGAGGTATAGGTTATGTAAAATGGATGAGCTAAACAAGTAGTTATAAAAAATATTCTGCATTTAGCAATAGGGCTCAACAGCATGCAGCCTGTCCTCTTTTCCTTTGCCAACCCATCTATTGGCAATTCCTGCCCCGTTCCCAATATGGGTTCTGAGATACCAAATGGGGCAATGATATTAATTGAAATATATATATAGCCATCTTTGGCCAAATAATAATAATTAATTGATTTTTTTTTTTCCCATTTAACCTCTCGGCAAAGAGGTATCCTAGCGGACTCATGCGCGCACCAGAGGCACCTTTAAGCCACACCACACCAGACTAATCCCCCTCCGTACTAGGTCAATTCATAAAGGGGTAAGTGCTGGCCAAATTGGTATCTCCATTCCCAGGATTTGAACACGGGACTTCTAGTTAAGAGATGAGAGTGCTAAACCACTCACACCAACCAAGTTTGGTTAATTAATTGATTGTTACTACTTCTTTCTTTAGCTTTCCAGCAAACTCAATAGTCATCTACTTTTTGGAAAGGGTTTCTCATTTATTCTTGTAGTCTGGTATTGTTCAAGTCTACTAGGTAGTGATATAATACAACTCACTTAGGAGAATATATATATATGTATATAGATATATAAGAAAGAAAAAGTAGCATGGCAGTACAAGCAATTGCCCAAAGAGACTGTACTTGTGTTCCAACAATATCCACGATTAACTATTTAGCATTATTTTTATTGTAACAAAAATGATATCTTTATATATTTATGGTGTGGGATTGAGGTATCACAATATTTACCCTCATTAACGCCCTGCATGCAGCTCAACAAATTGGCCTAAGTCTAAATCAATCAGTGGACGTTCAGAAATCCAGAGGTGGTTCCAACCATATGATATAACACTTAACTTTCATAGTTAGATCAGTTAATAATTATTTCTACTATCAAATGTCATGACTCAAATAAGTGAGTATGAGTGTGGTGATACCTACAATCAACTACTTGACACTATTATCTTTGTTGTATCAAAAGGATATTTTGAAATGCCAATAGTACTTAAGTCCATCTTTATATTATATGACATATTCTTATATACTGACTGTAACATCAGCTAGAGAGATTTCCAACGTAGATTGGTGTTGCAATGCAAAATACATTCCAAATCGAAAGCAATATAGATATTTTTTTTTTGTAAGTTTGTGTAGGGCAGCGCCGGCCTATCATCAATTGTTTTTTGTACAACTACTTCCATATATATACAGCTGCAGGAGGCCAATCCCAGAACTTTAAATGGGTTATCCTCTCCTCCTCCGACAGGGACTGAAGCAAAGCAAATTGCTCTCATGTACCCCATTGGAATGCATTGCCAAATAGTGCTTCTCAGAATTAATTCCAAGAAACAAAAAAAAAAAAAAAAGAAAAAAAAAAAATCAAGGAGAAAAAACGTGCTATATATAGCTCGTCCAAGTACTTCCTCTCATAGCTGGCGGCGTTAAATTTCTACTAGCTTACCAAGCAAAGAGGTTGGTTTTCGAGTTGGAATCTTGTGAACTGGTGTACTTAGGCAATTATGCCCAATTATTGTCTAAATGACCATTTTACCTTTTAAGAGGTTTTATTTTAGTATTAACCAAATCTTACATTGAAAAACTACTAAACTATTTTGAGATAACTCTCTTATAAAAGCTATTAATGTCTTCCACAAAAGGTAAGTGTAATTACTTGCCTTTGCTATTGGAGTTTGATCTTATTGGACAGACTACTGACGTAAGTATCGAAGCCTTTTTTGGGAGATAAACCACCTTCCCCATCTTTTGCAGGTTTATCAGAAACTTGACCGAAGGACTTTTTAGGAAGGATCATTCGGCCACATCACCTCTTAAGAATAAGTACCCTTCGGCTACATCAGGAATCAGGAAATGAATATTAAGAGAACTTTCTTTACGGAAAAAAAAAAATTCGGACCCAATTCGATTCTGAATTAGTCGGAGTTCAAAATAAGTATCAGAACAAAACGAAAATTACTCCTAGCCTTACGTTGTGGACCTAGCTACACGAGGTTGTCCCCCGGATAGTTGGATGACTAGGAAGTCCCTCTATATAAGGCCGTATAAGGTCCTGTCACTTTTCCTAATGCAACTGCCCTGGATGCCATGCTAGGTTCTTTCTGGGGAGGTTAGAGGTAGGGGATCAAATTAAAGTCGCAGAACTGGCATCGTCGAGGTTCTTTAATTAGTAGGTCCTTTGTTCTTTTCTTTTCCTTTTTAATGTAAACACCGTCCATCACTGGGGTTGTACAATCTCTGTGTGAATTGATAAATACCATTTACACCCAACAAAATGTTGTCTAGATACATACATATATATATATATCCATCAGTACTAGTACTGCCTCTACCTCCCCCAAGAAAACTTCTCTTGTTCAAAATAACGTGGTAAAATATCTGTACTGGTCGTGTGATTCATCTGATGATGTCATTGCGATTCTGAATCATTTAAGAAAAAAAGAAACACACCCTTCAATTCACTTGCCTAGGAAGAAAGAAATATAAATACGTAACAAGGGATCGCACCATTAGAGTTAATTTGGAGCTAGGCATGCATGCAGCAAGTACTGTATATATATATATATATCTGTGCGTGTGTGTGCCAAGTCATGACAAGTAATGCTATTTAATTAGAACATTGGGATCGTCGATCGAGGATTGTGGTCGGCGGCCTGTGACTGGGATTATTTAGTAAACGACGTATGTACAATGATATATCAAAGTCAACTTGGAAGGTTTGCACCACATGAGGAACCTGTGGTGGAGAACCTCTGCAGAAAGAATCAAAGATAGAAATGATACGTGGAAGCACAATACCAAGACTAAGAGGTGAGGTTTTTAATTTTTAATGGCCCGGCCGTCAATTTTGTAATCCTAGGTTTCCTTCTTGTCCTAAGCCCATGATATATATAGCTTTGCAAATTGATTACGAATCTAGTTTGATATTCGTATTGAATATTGTTTTAAAGGATTATTTTGGTTAAGTATTATTAGAATAAAATACGTTCTTTTACGTACTAATTAAGAGGGGTTACGAGAATGACAAATTTCTGTAAAATTATCCCAACTTTTGAATGATTTATCTGAAAATATTAATTACAAATAAAATGAATAGAAAGTAAATAAAAAAAAAGAGAAGTGATTAGAGGATTTTCTAATTATTGTTTTGAGTATAAGGGGAGTATTTATAATAGAGTATTAACGGTACAGTCTACAACGTTGAAGACAACATGTAGATAATTATTCAAATACGTTGAAAGTGTAAACTTAAATGATAAGGAAAATAATTGATTGAAACGTTAAAGATAAAACTTAATTTAAAAATATAAATTAATAATAATTTATAGATAAGAGAGACTACATAATAAAATAGAATATCGTGAAATATTTATAATTTTTTTAATACTTGTATTCCTTAAGAGACTTGATGTCTGAACTAATTCAGAGTTGAATCGCGTTAGATCTCTTTTCTCTAGAAGAAGCTCTCCTAATACCAATTTCTCCATTTACAAGTTGTTGATAAAATTAACTGTTGATAGTGTATGTATAATTAAAAGGTTGGTATCGTAATTATATTTCTTTATCCAAACTCGTTCAAAAGTGGTGAAAGTTTCTTTTTTTTTTTTTTTTTTTTTTTACCTCCAACATAACTCAAACTTATGACATTTCTTGTCACCTATAGTGAAAGTTTTAACAATGAAGGAGTTAATTAACTGATACCTTTTAATATTCAAGGTTTTTAACTAATAAATTTTTTTTTAACAATTAAGAGGCTAAAATTAATATTGCATTTTTTTTAAATCCATTTTGGTATTGATCTATGGCCCTGGTGCATCAGGGGGACATAATACATCAAGTGCATGTCAAGTTGCTATCAATAATTGGTGGCCAAGAGAGATTTGGATGAGCTATTTTCACAAACAAAGCCCCATATCTATTGATTTGACAATTTGACATGATTTTTCAAGATCAGTGATGCCAATGAATGCTTCTGCTGTTTAGAGTCGAGATATGGCAATTTGGGCAACCATGAACTAATTTTTTTTAAAAATATATATATATATATATATATATATATATATATGAAAATTATATATAAGATATTTGTTGTTATTATCTTACTCAAATTAATTATAAATTAAATTGTTCTTGTCAATAATATAACTAGGGATGATAATAGGGTCAGCGACTTGTTGGAACTCCTTTCTCATCTCCATCCCTATTCTCACATGTATTCTCCACTCTTCTTCCATGTACGAGCCAGAATTAATTTTTATATCTTGTCCCCATGTATTCTCCATTCTTCGTCCATGTAGGGTCAATTTTTATATCTTATCTTAATGTGTTCTCCATTCTTCGACTATATAGAGAGCCAGAATTAACTTTTATATCTTGTCCCTATGTATTTTCTAATATTATTCGTCCATTTAGGGGCTAGAATTAATTCTTATATCTTGTTCCCACCCCTATAGGGGATTGGAGCATACTTTCCTCATCAAAATTTTCCTTTCCCATTTTAAAGTTAAATTTTTAATAAAAATTATTAAATAAATTTTGTAAAATTAAAAATATATATATAATTACCATTTATATTAATTTTATTTTTATAAATTAGTCAAAAATAACTATAATTGTTATGATTTTACTTATATACATATATATTAATAAAATATGTATTGCGGTTACTATATTTTATTTGTATTTAATTTAATACTTATAAAAAAAATTTATAATGATTCATTTTTAATGAATGTTAATAATTAT
The DNA here is from genome assembly GCA_035583425.1 of Marsdenia floribunda. Lineage (NCBI taxonomy): Eukaryota > Viridiplantae > Streptophyta > Magnoliopsida > Gentianales > Apocynaceae > Marsdenia > Marsdenia floribunda. Next base: position 11,032 of record JAXGGT010022216.1, read on the forward strand.
GTATATTATAATTATTATAATTTAAATATTCATATAAAAATACAATTAAGTGGAAGTTGAGGTAGGGATTAAGATGGGATCGAGATGGATACTATCCCTATTTCTATTCTTCATTTTAATTTTTAGAGAATTACTATTCTCATATTTAAACTCTATCAAAACTAGATTGAAAAGCAAGTTTTTATCAGTTCTAACTTTAATTGTCATTCCTTAAAGCATAATCATATATATCAATGATCAAAAAGGTATAACTCAGCTAGTTAGCAACCTCACTTATAATCTAAGAAATAACGAATTCAAGACATGTCAAAAGTAAAAGTGCTTCAAAAATTTCAAAAAAAAAAAAACCATACATATCAATACTACACGGGTTGTTCTTAGTATATCTAGATGGCGAATCTAAAAAGTAAATAATATTACTCATATTGTACTTGATTGAAAAATTAATTTTTGGGGTCCATTAATGGACTAGAAAAATCACTACTCCTTTCTTTCTTTTGTTTAGACTTTCCCCTCGTCTATCAATGATCAAAAAGGTATAACTCAGCTAGATAGCAACCTCACTTATAATCCAAGAAATAACGAATTCAAGACATGTTAAAAGTAGAAGTGTTTTAAAATTTTCAAAAAAAAAAAAAAAAACCATACATATCAATACTACACGTTTTGTTCTTAGTATATCTAGATGGCGAATCTAAAAAGTAAATAATATTACTCATATTGTACTTGATTGAAAAATTAATTTTTGGGGTCCATTAATGGACTAGAAAAATCACTACTCCTTTCTTTCTTTTGTTTAGACTTTCCCCTCGTCACAATCAACCCCAAAAATCAATCACATTTTATAAATGGAAAATTCTCCATTTTAGTCCTGTAACTATTTACGTTTTTCGAACTTAGTCTTAAATTTTTAAAAATACCTAACTAGATCCTATAACTATTTTCAAATTCTAAAATAGGTACTTCCGGCCAAAATTCTCCCATTTTTTGGCACTTCCATTCACATGATATACACATGCCCTCTTTTTTTGAGGGTATTTTCGGTTATCTCTTTCATCCCTCAAAAAAAAAAATCATAAACTAACTCTCCATTACAGTGAAATGAAGAAGAGGAAGAAAAAGAAATTTCAGTGGTGGAAGTTAATTTATAATTTTTTTTTTTGGAGGGATGGAAGAGATTACCGAAAATGCCCTAAAAAAAGAAGGCATATGTATCTCACCTGATTGGAAGTGCCGGAAAAGGGGAGAATTTTGTCCAGAAGGATCTACTTCAGAATTCAAAAATAGTTATAGGATCTAGTTAGATATTTTTAAAGATTTAGGATCAAGTTCAAGAAACGTAAATAGTTATAGGACTAAAGTTGAAAATTTTTCTTTATAAATTCTTTAATCATCTGTACCCCTGAAATGACAAATGACACAAACAACAATTGACGATAATTGAAAGTGTTTATTTATGTGTAATTAGGATAAATGCCCCTTAAAGGGAATATATAAATAATTGATGGTGAGGTTTTGAAGGGGAGAAAATAGATTTACTTAATAGTTTTTTTGAGTAAATCTTCCTCTCATATCGAAACTATTTTGTTATTTATTTTTTTACTTGAATGACAGGAAGGGTATACCTCAATTGATGACAGTCTCATTTTTTACCTTAGAAAATCATGAATTTGAATCACATCAGAGACAAAAAACCCTCAAACTTTTTTAATTTAAATATTATTAATTTTCTTTACATGCTTGAAGTTTAAAATTAACATTTATTTATATTTTAATGTGGTAAATTCCAAATATATATAAACCCTAAAATAATGACAAAAAATTTAATCTTTGGTGATAAATATAATAATTAATCATAATCTAGATGCTATTATAAATATAATAATTATAACCCTTTAAAGAAAAGGCACATTTTGGTAAATATAGCTCTTAGAAAATTTTCTCCAATGACTTTTACTTTGAGGTACAAAAGTCTCATATTAGACAAGTTTTTGTTCCCTCCTCCATTTTAGGGTTTATATAGGAACCATCAAACATTAATATTAAAAATGATGTAAAACTTATTTTTTAAAACTTTACCTTTATTGATTGTCTCAAGTTTTTTGAGTAGAATAATTCCTTTATAACCTTTTTAGTAGGAAGAAAGAGAGGATATTGAAATTTAAGAACAGTCAAAAAGAAGAATAAATATATCCAAGAAAAGAAATCATGTTGAAATTGGATTCTTCCACATGACTTAGAATTCGTAAATACTAAAATTTAGTTGCTTAGAAAATTAATCCTTCAATCTAACTCCATATGCATTTAAATCTTCTACCTAATTCCAATAGAAATCAATTCTCGTACATAGTAAAGCCGACTAATTAAGATCTTCAGTTTCGTATAAGCGGATAAAACATTTTGTGAATGTTACGTGAGATTATGAATTCAATAATTTTTATAAGTGTCATGTAAAAACTGGGATGAGGCTTTCTCCCAAACAAGAGATAGACTCCGCGCATGTAACTCGGACCATGTAAGAGCCAGATTGAGGCCATATAAAAGCCAGGGTATAAGGCCTTCTCTCAAGTAAGAGTTAGATTCTGTAGGTGCAAATCAGACCATATAAGGGTTGGAGTGAAGCCTTCTTCTTCGCAAAAGTTAGAATTTGTGTGTGCAACTCGGGCCATATAGAAGTTGGAATAAGGTCTTCTTTTGAGCAAAAAATTAGGGTGTATTTGGATTGAAGTTTTTTTTTTTTTTTTTTTCTGAGTTTGCTCATTGTTTTTTAAGTTGAGTTGAGTGAATTGTGGAAAACGAGGAGTAAGTGGGGACAAGTGAAGAAGTTGTCTAGTAAGTGAGGGGCAAAAATATTATATTTTATTAGGTGTTATGATGATATTGTTATTAAAATTTTTATATTTATATATATATATATATATTTATTGAATATATTTTAATTTTTATTATTTTTATTGCCAAATGGGGAGACATGAACAATAACATGTCAGGTGGTGTCCAAACAAGTACATCGCATTTTTTTTTTTCAATTTGAGTGAAAGACTCAAAAAAAAAAAAAAAAAAAGACGCTCCAATCCAAAAAGAGCCTTAGACTCTATAGGCACAACTCGGACCAAATAAAGAAGTAGTAACTTCAGATAATAATTCTTTTTTTTTTTACATTTAATACTTTCTATTTTTAGATATAAATATTATTTAATAAATTTGATGAATAATTAATATTTAATATATCTCTGAGTAGGAATATTTAATATATCTAATATTAATAAATGTAAATTTATAATTTTTGAAATTCAATTAAATAATTAAACAGGTAAATAATAATTAGGTTAGATTGACACGATTATTGAATAGGTTGAGGTTTTGAACACGATTATTAAATAAGTCAAATTCAAATTATAAGAATTTGAATACGATTATTTATATAAACTCGACACGATTAATCTAACTCAAGCACAATTATCGCTCCTAATGTAATTAAGAATCAAATTGATTCAAAATTGTTTTTGAAGACAAATTTTCTCATAATGTGGTGGTAATTAAGAACTTTGGTTGAAGATTTGAAATGGGAAGAGGAGGTTAATATTGTGATATGACTTTGGGAAATGTGAAAGAAAAGGGTAATAAATGAAGGAACTAACCACCTATATATATATATATATATATATATATATATATTGTCACGACCAAACCATGAAGACCCTTTATTTTTGTACTTCACTTTCAGCATGAACCCACTTGTAAACAAAAATCTCCATTACGTGGTTAAGAACAAGAACACAAAATTTATGTAGAAATCAATTAAGTATTTCGCTCGACACACGTTGCGTATTTGTGAATATTATATGGAGTTATAAATTTAAAATTTATTGTAAAATATTATACAAAAATTAGAATAATTTTTTTTTTTTAAAGAGTTAGACTATATAAATATAACTTAAGTTAAATTTGAATAAGTTAAATAATAAATGTTATATAAAAAATTATGTAAAAATCGAAATATATATATATATATATATATATGTGAAGAACTTTTCCTAACATGTTGGTCAGGTTTCTTCACTTAGAATTTTAGCTTGCCAAGAGGTCGAGAGTCGAATCTCTCCTTCCTCTTGGCTTGCCAAGAAGTGTAGAGATAATCTCACTCGAGTGTTTTACAATTTGAAATATCTTCGTATTATAGGGCTTCCCTAGATGGATTAGTTTGGCCGGAAGAGTTCGAAAAATATTTATTTAATAGCATACTTGTAAATCACATGACTTCTAAGATCGAAAATAGGTAATTAATATGTCTAAAAAGACTTGTTTATCCAATTAATTTTAATTTAAGGACTAAAAAAGTTAAAAGAATGATAGAGACTAATTCTTCCAAATGAAAATACCTAATTTTCTTATAAATATATATATATATATATATACATTGTTGGTGAAGACAAAATCTGACCAACTCCATCCTCATAATTCTTTGGGGGGAGTGCCAAAGATAAAATTGAATGATTTACCAAGCTATGCATTTTAATCATAATCATATATATATACACGTATTCTCTATTAAATAAATTCTTAAATTTAATTTTTTTTTATAGAAAAAAAAAATTGTTATTTAAACTAATACAACTCAAAATAATTATCAAACACCGAAATTCAGCTCTCCTTAATTAGGAATTACCCTAAAAAAAAATTTAAGGGAATAGATGATTCAAATTAAGGTGAGATCAATTTTTTTTCTTATGAAATCAAAGTCAATATAGATTTGTCTAAGAAATATCTTACGAATTTAAGATATAAAAAGGTTAATATATATATATA
>JAXGGT010022236.1:0-15830 GCA_035583425.1 Marsdenia floribunda
CATATTATAATAATATAAATTATATTATAAGTTATTTAAATATAAATATTCAATTTAAAATAATTAAATTATTTTTTTTAAAAAATAAAAATTTCAGGTATGATATACCGATTCGGACTCGAGACCCGATAGGAATCGAGTATGAGTATAAATTTTTTGGATCTAACGGGTATCGAGTAGAGTACGGGTCCAAAAAATATTTTTTTACGTTCAGGTACAAAACTAGTAGTTTCGGACCCGATTAAACCCATTGACAAGCCTAATAATAGTCTCACCGGTGAACATGTAAATATTATAAGGTCAAATTATATTAAGACAAAAATATAAAAATTAAACATAAAAAGTATTAGATAAAAAATTAAAATGAATAAGGAATTAGAAAAAGTATATATATATATATATTCCATTTGATTAGGGTAAAGATAAAACATCAAATGTAGTGGACAAACTGTCTATTATATCTACTTTTGGGATAAATTGTCAAGACTTAATCTCCAATATCATAAAGTGCAATGAATCATCAATGGTTTAATTTCCACTCCTCTATTAATAGTGATAAGATAGATAATTATGTTCTATGAAATTCCCTTTTCTTCCTTTTCTTTTTGCATTATATATATATATATGCTCTGCATAATCAATCAAACTATTTTTGTTTTACATATATATATATTCTCTGTATCATCAATTAAAAGATTTTTGTTTATATATATATATATATATTTATTCGAAAAATTTCTTATTTTAATCCTATAACTATTTGTGTTTCCTAAACTTGGTCCTAAATCTTAAAAAATTAAGAATTTGATCCTATAACTATTTTTATTTTCTGAACTTGGTCCTAAATATTAAAAAATCAAGAACTTGGTCCTATAACTATTTTTGTTTTCTTAATTAACTTGGTCCTTTCAACCAAGTTTGTGAGATTTTTCGATCGTTTAATTCACATAAAAAGCATATACTTAGTCTTATGAGGGTATTTTATGAAAAGAGGTAGAGTATTGTGTTTTTCTCGTTACTTTTCACTTGACTTAAAATGACTGAAAAATCTCACAAATTTGGTTAGAATGACCAAGTTAAGAAAACAAAAATAGTTATAGGACCAAACTCTTGATTTTTTAAGATTTAGGACCAAGTTCATAAAATAAAAATAGTTATAAAACCAGGTTCTTGATTTTTTAAGATTTAGGATCAAGTTCAAAAAATTAAAATAATTATAGGACCAAAATAGGAAATTTTCCTATATATTCTTTGTAAAATCAATTAAAAGATTTTTGTTTGAATGTTTTGATTCTTATAATTTTTTATTAATTTTTTTATTTAAATTTATTAGTCTTGTCGATCAAATTCTAAGATCATCTAAATATACAATAATATATATATATAATTAATTTTTCAAGAATAATTTGAAGAATTTACCCTTAAAATTTTGAGTGATTTACTTTAATGCATACTAATTTAAGTGTATGCAAATGTTAAAAAATATCATAAACTCTAAAAAACAAAACAAATAAATCTAAAAAATTAATAATTTGAGAATAAAAAAAAATTAAAAATTATAAAAGATAAAAATATAAAATAATAATTAAAATGACTATTTTTTTTAATTTTTTTTATTCCAAGAGTAAACAATACACCATTTACTTATCACAATTTGAATATCATTGAAATATAGAGAGATTAATTATTATTTTTTAATGAAATTTTATAAAGAATAGTATTGAAGAAAATATTACTTTATTATTTTTCTTTATCTTAACCAATAATATCCACTACCAATAAGAGTAACTAATTCTTTCGCTGCTGATATTATGATTTTTTATTAGAGGTAAATGACTATCCACAAAATATATTTGTATGAGTAGAATTTAGTAAACTCTCAACTTTATGGTTAAACAATGAGGTAAACAATCACCATGCTGCACTTTACGTTACTATTACAATGATATCATATATATATATATATATATTTTTTGAAAATATGAGACTTTTCGCTTTTGATATGTCTCGAACTCATGATCTTTCGAATCATGAGTGAAGCTTCTACAACTAAACTAAGCCTTCTTAACTTTAAATATTTAAGATTGCCATTAATAATAATAATAATTAAAGAAGATACTGTTGAAAGATTTGATAGTTCAATGTCGTTTCATTACACAATAAATCATGCATACATCCACGTATAGCTATTTGTTTGTGTAGAATCATTTTCATTATATATTTATTTTTAGAAAGTGCCCTCTCTTTCATTTTTGTCAGATAGCAAAGTAAAGTCATATTTAGAAAGAAAATGTTATGCATCATGGGCCGTGTAAGTTAAGCAATCTTACTTAATGAGGTCACAAGAAATAAGATAAGTCACACGTTTAAATCACGATATAATAATAAATAACAAACGTACATGTTATAATATGGAATATGATTCTTTTTAAATTTACTAGAGAGGATAAATCGTCAATTTAATCCCTTAAGTTTATATTTTGATATGTTATGGTCCCTCATGTTTATTTTTATTCAAAGTAATCCCTTCAGTTTATGTTTTGATCTATTATGGTCCCTCATATTTATTTTTATCCAAAATAGTCCATTAAAAATTTTTAAATTGATCAAAATGGTCCTTTGACTATTAACATCTAAATATTTCGTTAACTCTCTTTGCGCATAAAATCCTAAACTCTCTTTAATTTTGAACAAAAGTACAAAAATAACCATCTAAAAAAGGCACAAACAAGGAAAATTAACGGAATATTTGGATGTTAATGGTCAAAGGACCACTTTGATTAATTTCAAAATTCTTAAGGGACTACTTTGGACAAAAATAAACATGAGAGACCATAACAGATTAACACGTAAACTTAAGGGACTAAATTGACAATTTATCCTTACTATAGACGAAAAGTATTGAAACTTTTTGGTGTTTTATTTGAATATATATATATATATTGTGGTTAAGTTTTGAATTTAAAAGTTATTATATATCTCTTAATTAATTTAAAATCAAATTAAATTAAACCTTTTTCTATTGACAATGATTTATAATATTTACTTCTCTATATATAAAATTTAAATTTGAAATCTAAATAGGTAATTTTTTGACTATTTAGACAAATGCTATAAAAAAAGAAAAATGGATTGGTGAGACTTGTCTTTTAAGGTATTTTAAAATTCAAAACGTTTTTTTTTTTTTTTTTTGAAATTTTGAGGACTTTTTGCCTCTGACATGTCTCAAACTCATAACCTCTCGAATCATAAGTGAGGCTGCTACCACTAAGGTAAGCCTTCTTGACTATAATTCAAAACTTTAAGGGTCTTTCATTATTATGTACTTAAAGATATATTTAAAAATAATTATTTAAACAATTAAAAGTATCTTCATAGATTATACAAACCCTCAAAAATATTACTTTAAAAAAAACTTTAAAATTCTATTTTATTTATACATAAAATATGTCATAACACTATTGAGGCAGTTAGAATTGAAACACTTATATGAGAATTGAGATTTATATTAAGTGCATCAAATAGAAATGTCCTAATATACACTCAATTGAGACGTATAAAAATACCCCAAAAATTTGTTGGTATAAGTTTGGAATATGTTCGAAATCTTCCTTCTTCATTTTCCCTAATTTTTCACTTTTTTTTTTTTCTTTTTAATCTAGTATACTCATTGAAGGAATTCATAAGAAAGACTCTCAAAATTATATCACATAATTAAATTGTAATACAAAATCGTTCCTAACATGAATCAAACTTAAGATTTGACAAATCAAATAAATATATTTAAGAAAGAATAACATGTAACTTATTAATTCTTTTTTTTTTTTTTCTTTAGAAAATGGGAAAATGATTATGAGTTTCTCTAGTTTTGTTTGTTTATGAAAGTCAAAAGCAAGAATAGACAAGACAATACTTACAAAGAATATTATGAAGAGAAAAAAAAAAAAAAGAAAGAAAGAAAAAGGAAACATAGAAAAAAAAATATCAATAAAAATAAATTATTACCTCAATCAGGAAGTATGGTTCTCTTTACTTCAACTTGACTTAATTTATGGCTTCACATATTATCAATAAATTATTAAATATCTTTTAAAAATATAATAGTTATTTCAAATTAAATATTAATTATTTTTTATTTATAGTGTTATATGTTAAATTAACGTAAATTTGTAGAGTTGAAAATCGATATTTAAGATTTAAGAGGTTTCTTTACTGTAATAATTTATTCACTTCAGTTGTTCTTATAGTGAGTCAAATTTAAAATTTCTCATTTGATAAATTAATCAAACAAAAGTACCTAAATAAGAGAAGTGCCATCAGTAGGCTTGACAACGGGTCTAATCTGATCTGGAACTATTAGTTTTGTATTTAGACCCGAAAAAATATTTTTGAATCAATATCCTACGCAATACTCGACGGGTCCAAAAACTTTATACTCATACTAGATCCTATTGGATCTCGAGCTCGAACTAGGTAAACCCTACTCGAAATTTTAATTTTTTAAAAAAAATAATTTAATTATTTTAAATTTAATATTTATATTTAAATGACTTATAATATAATTATATAATTATAATAAATTATAATATTTAAAATAGAATTTAATTATATTAACAGTTGATAATTTATACAAATTAAAATATAATATTTTAAAAGTTATCAAAATTAAAGAAAAATAAAATAAAAATATAAAATATATTCTCCTTTTAAGAAATTGAAAAAATAAATAATATATATATAAACTCAATATATTCCTATTAATTTAATAAAAAAAATTCTTTGAAACACTTTAACACTATAATTAATATAATATATTAAATTTTAAATATCGGATTAGGTATATATTGGGTAAGGTATTTATAATTTCATACGTAAATCTAATTAATATTTAATTTTCGGGTATAGATAAAGTTTGGGTATAGGTATAAAAAGGTTAGATCGATACCCAATATTTTTAGGTTCAGGTCCGAGTAAGATTAGAGTATTTTAGACTCATTCTCTGGGTAATTAAGAACTACTATTGAAAAGTAAATATACTTGCCAAAAAAAAGCTAAGAGAAAAAAGAACACGGGTATGAGTGGCATAACATCTACGATTGGGTTTAAAAAAGCATAAGCCTCAGGCAATTTTTCAAAGAAAAAACTACTTGAATAAAAGGTAGAATTAAGACAGATACAGATTAAACTAACGATATTAAGCATAATAGACATTTTGTTCTTGGAGATAATTGCATTTTGATTGAGTTCTTAATATGATATAAGAAAAAGGGGAAAATCCGAGAAACTACTTAATTAGAGGACAATATTATATGTATAAATATATGAAATTCTTTGACTAATTCGGATTTAATTTGAGTTATGTTGGGAATAATTTTGATTCGGGTCGAGTTATACGCACAAAGTCTTAACTCTTATTTAAGAAAATATCTCATCATAATTCTTATATGATAACTCAGAATGAATGTCAAACTTATAAATTCTCATACCATTAGAAATGTACTTACTCACTACTCACTCATGGATAAGAATCATTTAGGGTATATATTATTGGGCTTGGGCTTGAGCTTGAAATGCAAACGGACAAACTCTAGAACGTCCAAAAAAGAGAAGAATTAAGTTTTTAAATTGAGTATTAAAGAGAAGAATAAGAATACATTAAAAAAAAGAGAAAACCATAAAATAATAAAATACAAATAAGAATGAAAACAAAATAAACAACAATTAACTAATATATCTAATATAAATAATATATTGATAAAGTGAAAAGTTAGATAAATTATAAAATTTGGAAGATAAAGAGATAAAGTAAAAATTAAATTAAATTAAATTAAAAACAAAAAAATAATAATAAAGGAAAAAAAAATAAAATCCAAAAAATTAATAAAAATAACCAAAGGACCATTAGAACAAAAATGAGCTTTAGAAGGAAGCTTTACAATCTTATATATAATAGATATATATATTCTCTGCAAAATCAATCAAACTATTTTTGTTTTATATATATATACACTCTGTAACATCAATTAAAAAATTTTTGTTTGAACGTTTTAATTCTTATAATCTTTTATTAATTTTTTTATTTCAACTTATTAGTTCTTTCGATTAAATTATGAGATCATCTAAATATATGTAATATATATAATTAATTTTTTAAGAATAATTTGAAGAATTTACCCTTAAAATTTTGAGTAATTTACTTTAATGCATACTAATTTAAGTGTATGAAAATATTAAAAAATATCATAAACTCTAAAAAACAAAACAAATAAATCTAAAAAATTAACAATTTGAGAATAAAAAAAAATTGAAAATTATTAGAGATCAAAATATTTAAATAAATAATGAAATAATAATTGAAATGACTATATATATATATTTTTTTTATTCCATGAATAAACAATACAACATTTACTTATCACAATTTGAATATTATAGAAATATAGAGGGATTAATTATTATTTTTTTAATAAAATTTTATAAAGAATAATATTGAAGAAAATATTACTTTATTATTTTTCTTTGTCTTAATCAATAATATCCACTACCAATTGCAATAACTAATTCTTTTGCTGCAGATATTATGTTTTTTTATTAGAGGTAAATAGTTCACTACAAAATATATTTCTATGAGTAGGATTCAATAAACTCTCAACTTTATGGTTAAAAAATGAGGTAAACAATCACCACACCACACTTTACATTACTATTACAATGGTATCATATTCTACCTTAAATATTCGCTTCTGACATGTCTCGAACTCTTGACCTCTTGACTCATAAGTGAGGCTCCTATCAATTGAACTAAACCTTTTTGACTTAAATATTTTAGATTGCCATTAATAATAATAAATATAATAATTAAAGAAGATTTTTTTGGTAATTTAATAATTAAAGAAGATACTGTTGAAAGATTTGATAGTTCAATGTCGTTTCATTACACAATAAATCATGCATACATCCAACTATAGCTATTTGTTTGTGTAAAATCATTTTGAGTGTATATTTATTTTTAGAAAGTGCCCTCTCTTTCTTTTTTGTCCAGTGGTAAAGTAAAGTCAAATTTAGAAAGAAAATGTTATGCATCGTGGGCCGTGTAGGTTAAGCAATCTTACCTAATGAAGAGATAAGAGATAAGATTGGTCACGCATTTAAATCACGATATAATAATAAATAAGAAACGTATACATTATAATATGGAATATGATTCTTTTTAAATTTACTATAGACAAAAAGTATTGAAACTTTTTGTTGTTTTATTTGAATATATATATATATATATATATATATATGTATATCGTGGTTAAACTTTGGATTTAAAAGTTATTATATATCTCTTAATTAATTTAAAATCAAATTAAATTAAACCTTTTTTTAATGGACAATAATTTATAATATTTATTTTTCTATGTACAAAATTTAAATTTGAAATCTAAATAGTTAATTTTTTTAATTATTTAGACAAATACTATAAAAAAAATAATAAAAAAAGACTAGTGAGAAATGTTTCTTAAGACATTTTAAAATTTAAAACCTCATAGAGTCTTTTATTACAATATATATATATATATATATATATATATATATGTAAAAATGTCTTTAAAAATAATTATTCAAATACTTAAAAGTGCCTTAAGAGATTAAACAAACACCTCAAAAAATATTAATTTTAAAATAATTTTAAAATTATATTTTATTCATACGTAAACTATGTCATAACACTATTGAGGTAGCTAGAGTTGAAACACTTATGAGAATTGAACATTTATATTAAGTGCATCAAATAGAAACCCTAATATATACCAATTGAGGCGTATAAAATGTCCTAAAACTTTGTTGGTATAAGTTTGGGAATATGTTGGAAATCTTCCTTCTTCATTTTCCCTAATTTTTCACTTTTTTTTTTTTTTTTAATCTAGTATACTCATTAAAGGGATTCATGAGGAAGACTCCTAAAATTATATTACATAATTAAACTGTAATACAAAATCGTTCTTAACATAAATCAAATTCAAGATTTGACAAGTCAAATAAATGTACTTAAGAAAGTCAAAAGCAAGAATAGACAAGACAATACTTAGAAAGAATATTATGAAGAAAAAAGAAAAAAGAAAAAAAAAAAACATAGAAAAAAATATCAATAAAAATAAATTATTACCTCAATCAAGAAGTATGGTTCTCTTTACTTCAACTTAACCTAATTTATGACTTCACATATTATCAATAATTTATTAAAATATCTTTTGAAAATAAAATAGTTACTTCAAATTAAATTTTAAATATTCTTTATTTATAGTGTTATGTGTTATATTAACGTAAAATATGTAAAATTAAAATTCGATAGTTAAGATTTAAGAGGTTTCTTTACTGTAATAATTTATTCGCTTCAATTGTCTTTATGATATGTCAAATTAGAATTTCTCATTTAATAGATTAACTAAATAAAAGTACTTAAATAAGAGAAGTGCCACTAATCGGTAGGCTTGTCAATGGGTCTAATCGAGTCTGGAACTACTAGTTTTGTATTCGGACCTGAAAAAATATTTTTGGACCTATACCCTACTAGATACTCAATGGGCTCAAAAACTTTATACTCATATCCGACCCTATTGAGTCTCAAGTCCGAAGCAAATATACCTACCCGAAATTTTAAATTTTTTAAATAATTTAATTATTTTAAATTTAATATTTATATTTAAATGACTTATAATATAATTTGTATTATTATAATAAGTTATAATATTTAAGATATTATTTAATTATATTAACATATGATAATTTATATAAATTAAAATATAATATTTAAAATTATCAAAATTATGAAAAAATACAAAATTAAAAATATAAATATAAATATAAAAAATATTCCTTTTTAAGAAATTAAAAAATAAATAATATATATATAAACTCAATATATTCTTATTAATTTAATAAAATAATTTTTTTTTTAAAAATACTTCAACACCATAATTTAATATATTAAATTTTGAAAATTATGAGATACGATATTTATAATTTCGTACATAGATTCAATTAATATTTAATTTTTTGTACGAATAAATTATAGATACAGGTATAAAAATACTAGATCTATACCCAATATTTTTATGATTAGATTCGAGTAAGATCAAAATATTTTAGACTCATTTTCTAGGTAAATAAAAACTACGATTGAGGAGTAAATATAAGTCTTGATTCTTGAATCAAGAAACTCCTTAATTAGAGAACTATATCATATATACATACATACGTATATATATATATATAAACTCTTTGATTAATTCGAATTCAATTTGAGTTGTGTTCGAATTAATTTCGATTTGGCTCAAGTTATGCGTGCAAAGTCTTAACTTTTATTTACGAAGATGTCTTACTCTAATTCTTAAATGATAACTCAAAATAAATGTCAAACTCATGAAATCTCGTACCATTGGTGATGTACTTACTCACTAGGCTCTAATGGGTGAGGATCATTTATATTATTGGGCTTGGGCTTGGGCTTGGGCTTGAAATGCAACCGGGCAAACTCTAGAACGTCCAATGCAACAATTGTAACCAGTTTCATTTTTATTGTTTTTTTAGTATAAGAATTTTATAATTCTTGTTCCTATTTTTATTTTAAGGAAATAATTATAATTATATTTTTACTTTTCCATAACTAATATTCCTTCTATATAAAATAATATATATATGTGTGTGTGTGTGTGTGTGTGTGTATGTGTGCGCGCGGTTTGCTAAGTGGTACACCCTCTTGCTTTTTTTAATTTGGTACTCTATGGATACATAAAATCTCTTTGATATAAATTAATTTGAAATTTAAGTTAAATCTAATTATTTTAAAATATAATTTTTATTTTTTTTTGATAAGTGAAATTTCATTAATAATGATAACAAGACAATATTTTAATTTATTTATAATATAAAAAATACTCTCTTAATTTTAATATTTTACACATTTTTTTTTAACAGTACTATTCTGGACCCTTTTGGCCCAAACTAATCATCCAATGAGGTCCAATAGTGTGAAGATATTTCGAACTGTAGAACACTCGAGTGAGGTTACCCCTATACCTCTTGGCAAGCCAAGAGTCTAAGAGAAGAAACCTGACTAAAATGCCAGGAGAAGTTTCTCAATATTTTACACATTATATATGTTTAATTTCATTAAGTATTTATTAATTTTTATTATACAAATTAATTTTTTCTACTTCACCAATATATATATATATATATATATATATAAGGAAAAATTGGTGAATTTGGTCTCTAATGTTTATGGCTTTAGTGTGGTTGATCTATTTTCTTTATTTTTAATTTAATAGGTCCCCAATGTATAAAAGTTGGTGCATTTGGTCCTTTTCTTCACAAAATGTATTGTTTGAGGAGTCAAATTTTGTGAAAGAAAGGACTAAATGCACTAACTTCTTATACATTGGGAACCTACTAAATAAAACACAAAGAAAAGGCACCAACTTTACCAATGATCAAAAAATTAGAGATTAAATCCACCAATTTTCCATATATAAGATTGATTCAACAAACATATATATAGAAAACTGGTGAATTTGGTCCCCAATCTTTCGACCACTAGTGTGGTTGGTCTCTTTTCTTTGCATGGTACTAAGTATTAAATGCTCTTAACACACGGTACAGAGCAAGTACATACATGTGCCGCACAAAGTGAAAAAGTACTTGTACCTTCCATACAGATGTCATCCTCTCATTAGAGAATGCCAACTATATAAATGACGGTAACATCCCTCCAAAAAAATATTCCAAACTTTTTACTTGCTAAAGAGTACATACTAGATATTCTAGTATATTCTCTGTAATTCTAGTTTTACTATTAAAGGATCAGCATCAAAAACAACCTCTCCAACATTTGACTTGTGTGTAGGTGACTAAGAGCATTTCTACATCATTAATAAGCCTCATCATCCCCATTATCACCTTAAGAAGTTTCTCGCTTCACTATATATTATTTTTGAAGCCTATGAAATGGTTTATGTCATCACCAAGGATATAGCCCTTTGGGATAGCTGAGAAAAATGCATGTAAAGTTGTGATTGTGATTGTGTGATGTTGAATGCAAGAAATTGATTGAAATTTGTTGTGTGTATTATGTATTCTTTTAATTTGGTCCCTCACAAAAGAAAAAAAGAAAGAAGAAACTAAAGAGCACATACATGAGTTTTTGTATTCTTCTTGATGTTGTGTTCTGAGTACATGAATGCCTTTTAGATACCTAGCCAACTAAATAATTGGGGGTTTGCGCTTATTATTGGAGCCTTTTTGTTTTAGTCAATGTTTCTAGGGTACACCCACAAAAATTCCTATGTTCTTTCACCCTAAAAAGGAAAGGGTATTCTAGGCTTTCCTTCTTGCATTTTCATTTTCATTTCATTCTCTTTAAAATAATAAGGTTTGTTTGATAATACTGATATTTAGTTCAAATAACAATAATCTTGACTTTTCTTTAATAAAGTCTTGAATTTGAGACTTATATATAAAAAATTGTGCATTACAAAAAGTTTACTTTTAAAAATAAATCTAATTTAATTTGATCCTAAATAAATCGGATCCACAATCATTACAATTATTTAGAAATTCATAAAAAAAATTTAAAAAAAAGAAAAAAAAAATCAGTACTCTTAATTCTTATGGGACTTTGGTGATATATATATATATAACACATAAATTATCATTATTCTCATAAATTTTGGTTGAGTAGAAACAAAATTAACTAATCAAATTAGAACTTATAAGATAAATTAAACCAATAAGGATATATAAAAAAAAAGTGTCAATTAGACATAAGGTCAATTGATAATAATCTCACCAATAAACACTTAAATAATTATAAGTTCAATTTATATCGAAGATAAAAATAAGAAATTTAACATAAAACGTATTAGATAAAAAAATTAAAATGGTTAAGGAATTAGAAAAATTAAGTATATATTATGCATATATATATATATCCCATTTGATTAAGGTGAAGATAAAACATCAAATGTAGCGACAAAGTGTCTATTATCTACTTTTGGGATAAATTGACTAATCTTCATCTCCAATGTCATAGAGTGCAATGAATCCTCAATGGTTTAATTTCCACTCCTCTATTAATGGTGATAAGATGGATTATGTTCTATGAAATTCCCTTTTCTTCCTTTTCTTTTTGCATTATATATATATATATATCAGTCAATCAAACTATTTTTGTTTTAAATATATATTCTGTGTAACATTAATTAAAAGATTTTTGCTATATATATATATTCTTTGTAAAATCAATTAAAAGATTTTTGTTTGGACGTTTTAATTCTTATAATTTTATATTGATTTTTTTTTTTTTTTGAAAATTTTCCTATTTTGGTTATATAATTATTTTTGTTTCTCGAACTTGGTCCTAAATCTTAAAAAATCAAGAACTTGGTACTATAACTATTTTTGTTTTCTGAACTTGGTCCTAAATCTTAAAAAATCAAGAATTTAGTTCTATAACTATTTTTATTTTCTTAACTTGGTCCTTTCGACCAAATTTGTGAGATTTTCCGGTTATTTAAGTCAAGTGAAAAGCAACGAGAAAAATACAGTACCTATCTCTTATCATAAAATGTCTTCATAAGAGTGAATTAAACGATCGAAAAATCTCACAAACTTGGTCAAAATGACCAAGTTAAGAAAACAAAAATAGTTATATGACCAAGTTCTTGATATTTTAAGATTTAGGACCAAGTTCAGAAAACGAAAATAGTTATAAGACCAAGTTCTAGATTTTTTAAGATTTAAGACCAAGTTCAAGAAACAAAAATAGTTATAGGATCAAAATAAAGAATTTTCCTTTTTCTTTTTTATTTGAACGTATTAATCCTTTTGATTAAATTCTAGATCATATAAATATACAATATATATATATATATATATATATAATTAATTTTTCAAGAATAATTTGAAGAATTTACCCTTAAACTTTTGAGTGATTTACTTTAATGCATACTAATTTAAGTGTATGCAAATGTTAAAAATATCATAAACTCTATTAATAGTGATAAGATAGATTATGTTCTATGAAATTCCCTTTTCTTCCTTTTCTTTTTGTATTATATATATATTCTCTGCAAAATCAATCAAACTATTTTTGTTTTACACACACACACACACACACACATATATATATATATATATTCCCTACAACATCAATTAAAAGATGTTTGTTAGAACGTTTTGATTCTTATAATTTTTTATTAATTTTTTCTTTTTAATTTAAACTTATTAGTCGTTTTGATCAAATTCTGAGATCATCTAAATATACATAATTAATATAATTAATTTTTCAAGAATAATTTATAGAATTTACCATTAAAATTTTGAGTGATTTACTTTAATGCATACTAATTTAAGTGCATGCAAGCAAATGTTAAATATATATATATATATATATATCATAAACTCTAAAAACCAAAACAAATAAATCTAAAAATTTAATAATTTGAGAATTAAAAAAAAAAATTAATTATAAAAGATCAAAATATTCAAATAAAAATAAATAATACCAATAACTAATTCTTTGGCTGCAGATATTATATTTTTTTTTATTAAAAGTAAATAGTTAACTACTAACAAAATATATTTCTACGAGTAGGATTTAACAAACTCTCGACTTTTTGATTAAGAAATGAGATCAACAACGGTCACACTACACTTTGCGTTAGTATTACAATAATATTATATTCTACCTTAAATATTTTTAGATTGCCATTAATAATAATAATAATTAAAGAAGATATACTCTTGAAAGATTTGATAGTTCAATGTCGTTTCATTACACAATATATAAATCATGCATACATCCACCTATAGCTATTTGTTTGTGTAAAATCATTTTCAGTGTATAAATAAATAAAGTCATATATAGAAAGAAAATGTTATGCATCGTGAGCCGTGTAGGTTTAGCAATCTTACCAAATGAGGAAATAAGAGATAGGTCACGCATTTGAATCACGATATAATAATAAATAATAAATACACATTATAATATAGAATATAATTCTTATTAAATTTACTATAGACAAAAAGTATTGAAACTTTTTTTATTATTATTATTTGAATATATATATTTTGTGGTTAAATTTTGGATTTAAAAGTTATTCTATATCTCTTAATTAATTTAAAATCAAATTAAATTAAACTTCTTTTAATGGATAATAATTTATAATATTTATTTTTCTATATACAAAATTTAAATTTGAAATCTAAATAGTTAATTTTTTTTTTTTTTGGTTATTTATACAAATGCTATAAAAAAAAAAAAAAAAAAAAAAAAAAGACTTGTGAGACATATCTCTTAAAATATTTTAAAATTCAAAACCTTAAGAGCCTTTTATTATTGCGTATGTAAAAATATCTTTATAAGTAATTATTCAAACAATTATAAGTGTCTTCATGGATTGAGCATTTATATCAAGTGCATTAGAGTAGAAATACCTTAGTGTATATCCAATTGAAGCGTATAAAAATGCCCTAATAAGTCAAGAGTCATTGGTATAAGTTTAGGAATAAGTTCGAAATCTTCCTTCTTCATTTTTCCTAATTTTTCATCTTTTTTTTTTTTTAATAATATATATGGTATATTCATTGAAGGGATTCATATGAAAGACTACCAAAACTATATCACATAATTAAACCGTAATACAAAATTGTTCTTAATATGGATTCAACTCAAGATTTAACTAGCTGAATAAATATACTTAAGAAAAAATAACACGCAACTTATTATTTTATTCTTTAGAAAAAGGGAAAATGATTATGGATTTCTCTAATTTTGTTTGTTTATGAAAGTCAAAAGAAAGAACAGACAAGACAATACTTAGAAAGAATATTAGGAAGAGAAAAAAAAAGGAAAAATAAATCCATAAAAATCAATTATTACCTCAATCAAGAAGTATGGTTTTTTTTTACCTTGTCTTAATTTAATTTATGGCTTTACATATTATCAATAAATTATTAAATATCTTTTAAAAATATAATAGTTATTTCAAATTAAATTCTAATTATTCTTTATTTATAGTGTTATATGTTAAATTAACGTAAATTTGTAGAGTTGAAATTCGATACTTAAGATTTAAGAGATTTTTTTTTTTTTATTTATTGTAATAATTCATTTACTTTAATTGTCCTTATAGTGAGTCAAATTTAAAATTTCTCATTTGATAAATTAGCCGAATAAAAGTATATAAATAAAAGAAGTGCTACTAATCCGATATCACCTTGTCTGCTCTGGGTAATTAAGAACTATGGTTAAGGAGTAAATATTCGTCTTGATTCTTGAATCGACAAACTCCTTAATTAGAGGACCATAATATGTATACGAAACTACTACTTTGACTAATTTGATTTCAATTTGAGTTATGCTCAAATTAATTTCAATTAAGCTTGATTTGTGTGCGCAAATGCTTAACTCTTATTCGAAAAGATATCTCACCCTAATTCTTACATGGTAACTCACAATAAATGCTAAAATCATGAACTCTCGTACCATTGGCAATGTACTGCTTTTTTTTTTTGGCAAATTGGCGCAAATAGTCCCTTATCTTTTTTTGGTTAGTACTTATAGTCCTAAATTTTTAATTTTATTTTTTAATGTCCTCTATGTTTTTTTGATTGGTGCATATGGTCATTCCGTTAAATTTTTAACGGTTAACTATTAGTCAACTCTTTTTATTTTTTTCATTTTTAATAAATTTCAAGGGGAAAATAGTCTTTTTAACTACACCTCTCTCTCTCTTTTTTTTTTTTTTCCTTTTCATATTCCAAAAAAAAAAAAAAAAAAA
>JAXGGT010022256.1:0-15830 GCA_035583425.1 Marsdenia floribunda
CTAACCTATCTATGCCTTCACGTCCTTCTCTCTCTAGAACTACACTCTAGAGCTTCTCTCTCTAGCTTTCTCTAGTAGAGTGAATGGAATGAATACAAATGAATGAGCTCACTCCTTTTATAGAGAAGAGGGGCTCTCACCGATGGCCGAGATCGTGACACATGTACGGAGATCCTTAAGGCCCGTAGCCCAAGCCTGTGAAGCTTCCTAGATCCACTAGGTCAAGAGACCAAGTCTTCACTTCTAGAACCTTCCAAAACCTTCTAGGGCCTTCTAGAACCTTCCACGTTGACCAAGTCTTCTAGTTGAACTGCTTGCCTGACTTGACCATGGTCCGCACTGATTCACACCATTGTAGGGTCAAGGCTAACCCACACGAACCATCATGTCACCAAACCATCTGAGTCTACCAGTCTAGTCTGTCCATCGAACCATCAAACCCATGTGAGCCACTCAAGTCTGTCCCACTCCATAGCCAAAGCGCACAGCCAAGGCATGCCATGCGTGCACAAGCATGGCCACCGTTTGAGCCACCCCAACACCGAACGCATAAGTCTGCATCCCATAGATGTCCTTGACATCTATTACGCCTCTTGGGCACATGGGCAATGTCTTTGCATAGACAACAAACTACTTGCCAATGCGTTGGCCCCGGGCCCGGGTGAAAGGGTCTCACATTAGTCTAGTAGTGTGGCTTCCTTTATTTAGGTGCCTCCACCTGACTTGTCAAGTGGAGGACCTAGGTTCGATTGTCACCAAGGACGGTCTTGTGCCAAATTTCAACCATGTACTGTATTCTTGGAGGTAAACCCCCATAGATCCCTCTCGAATTAATCGATAAGGATACCCAATTACCAAAAAAACAAGACATATTTTTCTGTCTAGAGGATTTTTTAAAAAAATCACACATTATTTAGTCGAATTATTATGTGAAAAATTCTTGTAAGAATTATAAGATGAATTGAATGATTTACAATAATATTTTAGAAAAGAAAAAAAAATTAAGGTTTTAATTGACTTGTTTTATTATCAATTTACTCTATAATTACCGGTCAATATAATTTTATTATAAAAGAAAAAAAAATTAATAAAAATGTTGTGAACTGAGTTCTCTTATTAAGCAATGACCTAAAACTCTTTACTCAATAATACATTTTAAATTTATGAAGGATATATAGCATGTGTCAATATAAAC
Source organism: Marsdenia floribunda (assembly GCA_035583425.1). Classification (NCBI taxonomy): domain Eukaryota; kingdom Viridiplantae; phylum Streptophyta; class Magnoliopsida; order Gentianales; family Apocynaceae; genus Marsdenia; species Marsdenia floribunda. Next base: position 1,196 of record JAXGGT010022256.1, read on the forward strand.
TATCGTTACAATTATATATAATGGCCTACATCAACATAAACATTCATGCTGCTTCCATATTTATATATTTATATATATGGAGAGAGAGAAAAAATTAAAAAAAAAAAAAAAAAAGAGATATAAGTAGACTGTGGTCGGTCCATTGTTTTGTCATACTAGAAAATTCTGGCAATTGATTAAATATAGATTAAGGAGGCCAAACTTAGAATTAAAAATGCCATAAGATGAGTTGTGACGTTGGCATATGGCCATTACTTCATTATATAACACAGTCGTATGATTCATATCTGATCCTTGTCCACCCTACCCCACCCCCTTCTTTCCAAAAACAATATTAACCCCTTCACATTTTTATTTATCACAAATAAAGAAAATATATCGCCCCCGGGCACAGCCGAGTTGGTCGAACAATGCCTTGATGGACTCTCACCGCCTCAGCGTGGAGGGTTCGAATCCTAGGTACCGCATTCATGGAAGGCCGTTGAGGGGCTAGTTGTTAGGGGTCCAGGATGTAGTATGGCGAAGTTGGGATACGTGGATATAAAATAATAATAATAATAATAATAATAATAAAGAAAATATATCGTTTAAAAAATATATAAAAATTAATATATGTTTTGACTTAAAAAATTTAAAATTTTTATTTTATTTTATTTTATTTTTAATAAAAATAAATAATGAGTATAAGTTGTGTTTAGTATTAATTATAAAAATAAATTTATAATTTTTTGAGATCATAAGTAAAACGGTTATTTTTACCACTAAAATAAATTATATATGTAATGATTTAGATTAAACCTTAATTAAACAAACATATAAAATTAATGATAAACAATTACAATGATTATAAAATGCATACATCACATAGTCCAACATTCCAACTCATCAAATATTGTCTCTTTGACAAACGTTATATTCTAAAGGGAAGGCTATTTATGTCTTTTTGCCACCACTAGCTAGCTATTTGTATATATAATTTATTATTATTAATTAATTAATTAATTATTTATTTATTTATTTATTTGGTTTGGAGGGGGGCGGGGGGGGTTGTGCTTTAAATTAACTATGGCCAAGTTGTGAAGTAAGTACCAAGATAGGAGGACAAAAAAGGTGTACTTAGGTTCTTGTATTTATCCAAAATCTAACAACAAAGATTCCACATGTTGAGATGTCCACATATTCAATTCATGATTCCATCTCGATTATTGAACTTATTTTAACATCTTCTTCCCCACTTCTCCACACACCCCCCACCCACCACCACCACCACCACCCCCCCCCAAAGAAAAAGGAAAAAAAGAGGACTCCATGCAAATTTGGAAACCATAACTATTTAGATAATCATGAAATTTACAAGGGAAAATTGGCCGATTTAGTCTCTTATCTATTTTCAATAATTAACATAGGTACACAATTTATTTTTTTGACCTGCTAAGTTCCATAACTTTTTACGACCTGCCAATTAAGTCCTTCTGGCGAAAATTTTGAATTTTTCGGCCAAATTTCATCACGTGTCGGCCACGTGATGAAATTTTAAGGGTAATATTGTTCGCCAACTGTTCATAAACCCAAAAATTTTAGGAATACTTTTGTACTGAAAGATTTGGAGTATGGAAGAATCTGGGACAGTACAAAAGTATTCTTAAAATTTTTGGGTTTATGAACAGTGGGCGGACGATATTACGCCTAAAATTTCATCACGTGGCCGGCACGTGATGAAATTTGGCTAGAAAATTCAAAATTTTTGTCGGAATGACTTAATTGGCAGGTCGTAAAAAGTTATGGGACTTAGCAGGTCAAAAAAATAGATTGTGTACCTATGTTAATTATTGAAAATAGATAAGGGACTAAACCGGCCAATTTTCCAATTTACAAGGATCCAAAACTTCTAAGTTGGGTTGGGACGCGAAATATAAGGATATTTGGTGTCTATAAGGAAAACTGATCATTTTATTGTTAAGATAAATAAGTATTTATATTTTTGTTTTGAACAATTGATTTTTTTTTATTATTATTTTTAATTGCACAAAAGGATCTTTTCAACTAAATTTTGACAATTTTCAGTTATCAAAACGAGAGTTTATTAAGATTTGAGTTAGTTAATAAGATTATAAATGACAAAAATGTTCTTCATAGGACTTACATGTACTTGGTACTTGAATTTCGGTTACTGAAATTTGTCAATATATTTTTGTTAAAAGGATACGTTTGTCCAATCAAAAATAAAATAGAGATTTAATTGTCCGAAAAAAAAAAAAAAAAAAGAACTCGTTTGTCTAAGCGATGAAAATATAAAGACTAAAATTACCAATTTTCTTTATCTATAAATAATAGATAGAGTTTGTATATTTTTAAATTGTCCTAACTTGTCCATTCTGATGAGTCTAAATTAAATGTGTCATTATATATATATATATATATATATATATATATACATGCAATTTTAATTAATTCAAAATCTTATGAAAATATTGTCTTCAACATCAAATTATAAAATAATGTATATCAAGAAATTATTTAAACCTAACTAAGGATATCATACCATTAACTAATTATATCCTAATTCCTAACGAGGAGAATTATCACATTTAGAATTGGAAAAATTACCTTTTTTTTTTTTTTTTTTTTTAAATCATGAGTAAAATTGTTTTACCAATTAAATATATTTGTATGGCAACGTTAATTTATTTAATTATGTATTTACATATAACTTTTGCAAATCAATTGTCCTTAAATGGAACAATTGAATAAGAAATATATATTTACATCAAAATAAATCCATTTCAAATAAAGGAAAAGGAAAAAGAAGAGGACCAAACTGTAATTCGCTGGGTTGTGGAGATGAAATTCTTGTAGAGATGTTGACGCAGTGGTGGCGAAGGAGGAAGAAGAAGAAGATGATGAGAAAAACCTTAAAAAAAATTGAGTAATACTCCCTTTAATTTTTTTTTTTTTTTAATTATTAAGATTAAATTTTTTAAAAATTAAAAATGTCGCTATTTACTAAAATACCCTTAAATTGGATGAAATTAAGTTGGTTTGACAAAAAGACAACAATATCCTTATCAAAAGTCAAACTAACGGATAAATTTTAAACTTAACGGTCAAAGCTAACGAAAGTGTTATTTTAGAACAAAAAAAAAAAAAAACAAACAGTTGAGGTGCAAAAATTAAAATTCGAAAAAGTTTAGATATCACCCTGATGTGACAAAAATATCAATCGAAATTTTACCTCCAATAATTGCTTCCTTTCCAGGAAATAAGAGGGGCTTTACCCCCGTCTGAAACTCCGATGGTAAAGTTAGTAATCTATATGTATATAACATATATATATATATAATGGATCGGAAGAAAGGAGGAAGATAAAAAAGATTTCTTACTAACTGGTGCCAACCCCTTTGCATGAGGAAAAACCTTCATTTTATAGGCGAGTTTTGTCGTGCTTTGGGATTCGTGGAGGTTGACAAGTGTGTGTTATTGTCCTCTTGATTTATCCCTGTGATGCCACGTGTCCAGCTTCGTGAATGCCAAATTATTATTCAAACTGGAAAATTGTTTGTACTTGAGTGCTAATGTCAGTGAGAGCGGCGCATATCAGAGCTGTCTTGTCACCTCCGTTTTCGATTGTGTCCTTGCACTATGGCTTGCGAAGTCGACATATTCAGAGGTCGTCCAATCGGCTTGCTTACCCCGATCTCGCCTTCAACGGGTAGCCAAGTTGTAAACGCTATCGGAGAGCCTCACTTTCACTCCATTCTCTTCCTGCAGTCGGACACTTCGATCGTCGAGGTTGTTGATTTACTTATGTCGATGACGAGGTCGACCAGACGAGGTGTAATCCTTATGATAATTTATCTGCCCAGTGTTATCATCCGCTCAGTGGCCCCTCACATCAGTCGGTGTAGTCACACCCCTTCTGATGTGTAACACGTATATTTTGCAGATCGTGCGACTACAATTATGTGAGTGGCATTTGAAAAGTGTGAAATAGACGTGTCGTTTCGAACTGACAGCTGTGTCAGTTACTGCAGCCGCCAATCATCTCTCTCTTCCTCGATAATGAGGAAGCAATAATGTCTCCCTCTCTTTCTTCCTTAATATTGCCTTGCTCAATGCGTCAACATTTCTTCTCCTTTCTTTTTCCTTTCTTTTCTTCATCTCTTCTTCACTGCGTTTCTTCTTCTGCATTTTCTCTCTTTTTCTCTGCTTCAAGTCTTTTCTGCTGTTCTCGCTCTCTGAACTTCTGACCGGCCGTTCTTACATCTATTCTGATCAAAATCTTCCTTGCATTCCACTGCTCCTTACGGTAAGGATTTCGTTCGTACTGTTGTTCTTGTAGTTAGGTTTTGTCGTTTATTTTTGCTTTTGCGCCGTCTGCTTCTCTGAGAGGTGTTGCTTGCCACTAGCCTTTTCGCTAGGGCTCTTCATTTAAGTTGGGTTTTGAGCGACTACCTAGAAAAAGACCTTTAGGACTATGGGTGTCAAACATGTTGCTAGGAAGGTTGTGCGAGCTCTGAGTGTTCCAGGGTTGTTCCTTTATGAACTCCATGTGGACTGCTGGAGATTGTGTCGAACAATGCAATCTAGGATTAGGCGATTTGGAGAGAGTTGTGGGGTGTCGAGTTCGTAGAGGTCGGCCCGTCAAGGTTGACATCAGGAGCCGCCTTGAGTCGACCTCTAGGATCTCAGATGATAGACTGCTTCGAGGAGGAGTGGATCCATAGTTTTCTCCAAGATTTCTGGTATTTAGAAATCCTTCCTGATGTCAATAGGGCTTTCATGAATGAGTACTCTGCCAATGTTAATACTGCCACCAATAACCCTTCCGTTATTGATATTTCAGACTCCAGCATGGCCTCTAACCAGTCTGTGAATGAGCACCTCGCTCAAGTGGGATCAGAGGTCGAATTAGAATCCTCTAAGATGGACATCGACATCGAGGACATAAGTAGTTCTTCCACCGGATCTGAGAAGAATGGCATGTCGCCAGAACAATATCCTAGGCACCAGGAAGCGGATCTTCCTTTAAATATCGCGAGTCCTGCCGTGGATTCTGAGAAAACAATGACGGAATCCAACGAATCCGAGCGACGTTCACAAAAAACGTCGTCTGAAAAGGACAGCATCTGACACTTGTGTTTTTGCCCTAACAAAAAACAAATTGGACAAATCGGAGATAAGTGTATTTCGTCTTCGGTATGACATTGATAGGTCGAAATACAGACTCTTCTTGACGAAGGAAGTGAGGTCGATGTCGACAGTTTCCGTCCCTATACCGACCTCCCACTTTGAAGCTGGACTTAGATTGCTCCTGGACCCCTGTTTTGTCGAGTTTTTGATCTATGCTAAGGCACAGCCTGCACAACTTCACGCCAATACTGTGCGATTTGTCATGAGTCTTATAGTCTTGTGCCGGCGTGTTCAAGTCGACTTTTCCGCTCACATCCTTCGACATTTTTTCTCTGCACTTCGCTTCAAAGGGGTCCTGTCTATGCGGCCCAGATACTTTGCCCTTATATAAATTCTTAATCACTTAAGATGTAAACACACCAAAATTAAATTGTCTTTTTAGGGTGAGCTGTCCAAAAATAAAATAAAATAAAAATAGGACCACACTTAAAAAAAAAAAAAAAAAAAAATCAAGCGAAACACGCTGAAGTGGAGACGTTGCGGACTAGGATAGCCGCGCATGAAGACGTGAATAAAGAGCTGAAAGCGTCGGAGTGGGCGGCTAAAGCGGAAGTGGAGCGGTTGGCGAAGTTGGTCAACTATTATGAGTCGAGGAACTATACGGAGAAAATTATAACTGAGTTCCAAAGCTCTGATGAATACAAGGACGCCATCGCCGATGCATCTTATGGCTACCTGAAACAGGGTCAGGCGCACATGGTCCGCCAGCTTCATTATTATTTTAAGGACAAAGCGCCTCTGGTCCGCGCGTATGACCTCTTTTTTACAAGTCGGGAGGCAAGAGCTGCTGCGGATTATGTACCCTTTTCAGATGCCGAAGTGAAAGAGATGCAGGAGCTGGACAAAGAGAATGGCGAAGACCCTTGGATTCCTCTCACTCCCTCAGTTCCAACCTTCTTTGACCTGGTTGACAAAACACTACCGGCCAATCTCGCCGAGGCCGACCCCAATGATGCGACTAGTGAGGAAGTTGGCGACATGGGAGCTGGGCCTTTGCCTATTGAGGCTCCAGCTACCACTGATGTCGCAGTCGTCGAGGGGGGAACTTCGATGGGAGTTGCGCCCTTTTCTGAAGCTGCTGAGGCTAATGCCGAAATTGCTGCTAGCATGGTCGCCGCCACCACTTTGCTTCCTCCTGTCCCACCGTCAGAGTCTTGAGACAGTTGTTTTTTACTTTTTCCAAAATGTTGTACGTAGGAAAGGAAGAGGACAGTGTACTCCAATCATTTAAATAATGAGAAGATGATCCTTTTGCTTTTAGTATTGCAGATGTGCATTATTTTGTCTGTTTTTAATTTATTTTCTGTTCTTTCCACAAGCAAACACGTATGAGTCGCTCATAAGAATAATCAACAAAGTAATTCGACCTTAAATAACGATTAATGCAGAGCACACTAATGGAATGTACTAAGCAAATCAATAATTTGTGTAATCGAGGTTCTTATTTGCTTCCAAGCACAATATTAGATTTCATATATAAACGAACATTGTTCATTTACACGTAGTATTTTTTGAGATGGTCTGAATGCCATGGATTAGGTAGCCTCGTTCCATCTTTTTTCTGTAATCGAAATGTGTACGGGCGCACCTCGCTGGTGATCATGTAGGGCCTTCCCAATTCGAGGTGAGTTTAGTGGCCTCCATCTTTCGACCTGTTGCTTCAATCTTTCGTAAAACCCAGTCTCCGATCTGGAGAGGTCGGTGCTTGACGTGTTTGTCATGGTGCGACTTTGTTTGTTGCTTGTAAACCTCCATTCGAAGTCTGGCATTTTTTCGTTTTTCTTCCAACAGGTCGAGGTCGATGGTTCGTGCGAGGTTGTTTTTCTCGGTATCATAGTTCGACACCCTGTATGCAGCCAGGACAAGCTCGACTGGTGCTACGGCCTCTGAGCCATAGACTAAGGAATACGGTGTTTCGCCGGTGGGGCCCCTAGCCGAGGTTCGGACTGCCCACAATACGGGGTTCAGTTCATCCACACATTTGTTAGATTTTCCTTCCAAATTCTTTTTTAAGGCCTTAAGAACTAACTTATTTGCAGCTTCGGCTTGTCCATTTCCCTGGGGGTGAGCTACGGAGGACTTCCAATGTTTAATATGTAGTCGCTCACACTCCGCTGTGAATCTTTTGGAGAATTGTGTTCCATGATCTGTGACAACGGCACGAGGTACTCCAAACCGGCATAAGACAGAGTCGTGAAAGAAATTAAGCACATTTTCCTCTGTGGGGTGTGCTAGAGGCTTGGCCTCGATCCATTTAGTAAAATAATCGACGGCCACCACTAGATACTCAAAACCATTCCGAGCCTTGGGAAACTTACCCATCACATCCATTCCCCACATGTCGAATGGCCAAGTAGGTACCACCGGGGTTTGTGCGACTGAGGGCAGGCGAGGAATATCGCCAAACTTTTGACAACTTTTACATCGTCTCACAAAGCACTCGGAATCTTGTCGAAGCGTTGACCAGTAATAGCCTTGATGAAGGACGCGTTCAGCTAAGGCTCGAGCCCCTAGATGGCCTCCACAAACACCCTCATGAAGTTCTTTTAGGACGGCTTTGGTCATAGAAGGCGGTATGCACCGTAAAAGCGGCTTCGTGAATGACCGTCTATACAGGATGCCCTCGTAAACGAAGTAGCGAGTTGCTTGCTTGCAAATGTGCCTTGCCTGATCGGGTGATTCTGGAAGGATCCCATGGTCGATAAACTCCTTCAGGTCGTCTATCCATGATTTTGGTGCCTCGTCGGAAGTGTAAATGTGATCACCAAGCGAAGTGGATGGATTGGAGGACACCTCGATAGCAATGTCGAGGGTATTCTCCGTTTCTCCTGAGGCGATCTTCGAAAGTAGGTCAGCTTGCTCGTTTTCCACGCGTGGCACTTTTTCAATGACAAAATAGTCAAACTCCTCCTTCAAACGTCGTGCCATTTTAGCATATTCTTTCAAATTTTCGGAATTGACAGAATAGTCACCTCGGACCTGGTAGACCACGATTTGAGAATCACTGTAAACTTTTAGGGCCGAAATGCCAGCTTGCAATGCCCATGACATGCCTAGGAGAAGGGCTTCATGCTCGGCTTGGTTGTTTGAGACAGCGAAGTCCAGGCTTATGCTTCTCTCTTGCATTTGCCTTGCGACGGGAGAGATTAAAACCAAGCCGACTCTGGCTCCGTTTTGATTCACGGTGCCATCGACCTTCAGGAGCCAAGCGACCTCAATATAAGTCGCCGACTTTTCCTTTGTTCCGACATATGGGACGATGGCAGTTTCCGTAACATCGATAGAAAATGTGGTTTCTGCCAAGAAATCCGCCAAAGCCTGGCTTTAATGGCTGTGCGAGGTACAAACGTGATTTCATAGCCACAGAGTTCAATCGACCATTTTAGCATTCCACCTGATTGATCTAATTTATGGTATATTTGCCGGAGCGGGGCATTTGTGTAGACAATGATTGCATGTGACTCAAAATATGTGCGCAATTTGCGAGCTGCGACAACTAACGCATAAGCTAACGTTTCTATATTAGGGTACCGAGACTCAGGCCCGTTGAGAACTTTGCTTACATAGTAAATCGGTAGTTGCTTTTTGTCAACTTTCCGGATGAGGACAGAAGCTACAGCTAAGTCTGAAGCAGCTAAGTACATATACAATACTTCCCCTAATTCTGATGAACTAAGTAGAGGGGGGTTCATGAGATATTCTCTCAATTTTTCCCATGCCTCTTTACATTCCTCAGTCCAAACAAAATTTCGGGCAGCAACCTTCAAGACTTTGAAGAATGGAAGACATGCTCGACCGACTTCGATATGAATCGTCCTAACGCTGCAATATATCCGTTGATGCGTTGCACGTCCTTGATGCACCTCGGCTCTCTCAAGTTCATGAGGGCAGTGATTTTCTCAGGATTGGCTTCGATACCGTGCTCAATCATCATAAATCCTAAAAACTTCCCTGATCGTACGCCAAATGTGCATTTGGCGGGGTTCAATTTTAGTCCATAGGATGAGAGCATCGCAAAGGTTTCCTCAAGATCGACCAGATGGGACCCGCCTTTGATAGTCTTGATGACCATGTCATCCACATATGCTTCCACATTCCTCCCAAGTTGGGTCTTCAAAACATGATCGATCATTCTCTGGTAGGTTGCCCCTGCATTCTTTAAAGCAAATGGCATCACATTGTAGCAGTAGATTCCTATAGCAGCTCGAAACGAGGTATAGATCTGATTAGGTTCGTGTAGCTTGATCTGGTGGTATCCAGAAAACACGTCCAAGAAACTGAGCATGCCATACCCCGATGTTGCATCAACCAACTGGTCTATGCGGGGTAGGGGGTAGCAATCTTTCGGGCAAGCTCTGTTTAGGTCAGTGAAGTCGACACACATGCATCATTTCCCATTAGCCTTCTTCACCATCACCACGTTAGCTAGCCAAGTGGGATATTGGACTTCCTTTATGAACTTCGCCTTCAGGAGCTTGCCGACCTCCTCTTTCATTCCGGCCTCTTTATCAAACCCAAACCGCCTTTGTTTCTGTTGCACCGGGATACACCTTGAATCGATATTCAGCCTATGGAGCGCGACCTCTGCATCCAGTCCGGTCATTTCTTCGGTAGTCCAGGCGAAGTTCTCTTGGTGTGCCCTCAAGAACTCTTCGATTGCTGTGGCATCTCCTTCTGACATGTCTTTACCAATTCTGACTCTTTGTTCAGGATATTTGGGGTTAATCACGATTTCTCTGTACTCTGTCTCAATCGTCGAGACACCATCGACATCTATGGGTTGCACTCCCAACAGAGGTCGCCTCTTTTTAACTTTGACGAGGTAGGTGAGGAGGCTTTTGGGATTACTCTGTACCTCGCCGATGCCAGCTGATGTGGGGAATTTGACTCTTTGATGCAGCAGCGATATAATCATGTCGTATTTCGCCTGAAAGGGAGTGCCGAAGATGGCATTGTAAGATGAATCGACGTCCACTACATGGAACTTGATCATCTCACTCCGAACATTTGGAGGGGTTCCAAGTGAGACCTCAATCTCGATGGTTCCTCTGACCTCGATCTTGTGTGTTGTGAAACCTTCCAATCTTGTGGCACTCGGAGTGAGCTGATTTCTTTTTAACCCCATTTCCTCAAAGCATTTGTGAAACAGGACATTTCGTGATGCTCCTGTGTCGACTAGGAGTCGCTTTACTAGACAATTGTCAATGCTGGGGAAACGAAAGGTGGCCTCAATCACAATGGGGTTGCTTTTTAATTCTGTTGTGGAAGGCAATTCTGATCGAGAAAATGTGATAACCTCCTTGTCATTAAAATATTCCGGCACAACAAAGGTAGCCATGAGCGAGTTAATATGTCGCTTCAATTGAGTCACGGAATGGACTTCGGTGGTGATTACTTCGATCACCCTCTCTTTTCCCTTTTCGGTATTTTTGGAGGCCCCTTGTGCTTTATACTCATTCAGCCTTCCCTCTTGGATTAATCTCTCAATAGCTCTTTTGAGGTGAATACAGTGCTCCGTGAGGTGCCCATGGTCACGATGAAACAAGCAATATTTGTTTTTATCTCTAAGGTTCTGTGACCGAGGATGCATAGGTTCAGGGTTAGGGACTCCATATTTTTCCTTCAAGACAGACACGAGGTCTTCCTTTGGGACATTCAACGGAGTAAAGGTCTCTGTCTTCCGCGTTCGATTCTTTCCTCGCTGCTTGTCATCATAGCCAATCTGGGCCTTTCCTTTGTCAAGTGAGCTTTGTTCCTTCTTCACTGTCCCTTGTCCTTTCCTTGCCTCCATGACATTATTCTCTGCCAGGGCTACTTTTCGGGCGACATTGAACATTTCACCTAATATGCGCGGCTTTCTCAATTGTAACTCGGTATACAGAGCAGCACTTCAGAAACCTCCTTCGAAACATGTCAGCACCGTATCCTCACTGAGCCTCTCGATCTCATCGTGCACCTTTTTGAAGCGGTCCAGATAGGATAAAAGGGATTCTCCATCTCGTTGTTTCACATTTGCCAAATCACCACGAGTTTTTGGAATCACTCCAGCGGTGCTGAATTTATCAAGGAACATCCTCTCTAAACCTGACCAGGAATCGACAGCATTTGACTTTAGCGACGTGAACCAAGTCTGAGCCTTTTCAGCTTATGTGCTGGGGAACGCCTTGCATAATAAGGCTTCATCATTAGTCACTAGTCACATTGCTGATTTGTATCGACAAATGTGTTCTTGAGGCTGACTTTTACCATTATAGAGTACAAACTGGGGCAATTTGAGGTTTGGATCTGGAGCGGCATCCCTTATCCATCTGGTGAAGGGTCCTAACTCGACAGATCGCCTCTCTGTCGAAGTCCGCACTCTGGTTACTGGCTCTGTGTGTCGCTAATCTCTGCCTCTCTTTGATCCTCTTTGATTGGAATGACGAGCAGGGGCGCGAGGTGGCAATCGGGATGAGTGATGCGACTCGCCAACTTCGCTGGGAGCTCGCTGTTGTCTAGAGGTCGAAGCCTCAGACCGACCATAGAGAGGGTTCATTCCATGAGTCACTGGGATACTTCGCTGGGAGCGTCATGTACATCGACCTGATTGTGTGGCGGTGGCACTTCGCTCCTTTGCGGGCTCTGCGTGCGGTCTGTCCGCTGTGGGAGATGCTCCTTGTGCTGGCCGTGAGGTGGCCCCTATTCCCGTTTCTGGTACGGGTGTGTTCGTGAAGACCGGTGGAGGCAATGTTTGTCCCAACTCCTCCATCTGTATTTTCAACTTAAACCAGTCTTCCATCGCCTTTTGTTCTTTGGTTAAACTATCAAGCTCTTCCCTTAGCTTATGGAACTCCTGACTATCAGAAGACCCAGTTGTCTGTGCTCTCCTTGCACTTAATCTGTCTCTTAGGTCACAAGAAACAGATTGCGGACCTAGTCTCTCAGTCATCGGCTGTCTCGGAGCTGGCGTTACCACTTGTGGTGACGGCGCTCTCGGACGGGACTGTTGGGTCTCTGCGTCTGTCATATGCATTCTTCGTGATGTAAAATGGTGAGACATTATATATTCAAACAACACAGCGAGAGAATATTGAGCAGTAGAAGAATCTTAACTGAACAGAAAGAACTTTCACTTCTTTCCCGGTAACGGAACCAATCTGATGTGACAAAAATATCAATCGAAATTTTACCTCCAATAATTGCTTCCTTTCCAGGAAATAAGAGGGGCTTTACCCCCGTCTGAAACTCCGTTGGTAAAGTTAGTAATCTATATGTATATAACATATATATATATATAATAGATCGGAAGAAAGGAGGAAGATAAAAGAGATTTCTTACTAACTGGTGCCAACCCCTTTACATGAGGAAAAACCTTCATTTTATAGGCGAGTTTTGTCATGCTTTGGGATTCGTGGAGGTTGACAAGTGTGTGTTATTGTCCTCTTGATTTATCCCTGTGATACCACGTGTCCAGCTTCATGGATGCCAAATTATTATTCAAACTAGAAAATTGTTTGTACTTGAGTGCTAATGTCAGTAGGAGCGGCGCATGTCAGAGCTATCTTGTCACCTCCATTTTCGATTGTGTCCTTGCACTATGGCTTGCGAAGTCGACGTATCCAGAGGTCGTCCAATCGGCTTGCTTACCCCGATCTCGCCTTCAACGGGTAGCCAAGTTGTAAACGCTATCAGAGAGCCTCACTTTCACTCCATTCTCTTCCTGCAGTCGGACACTTCGATCGTCAAGGTTGTTGATTTACTTATGTCGATGACGAGGTCAACCAGACGAGGTGTAATACTTATGATAATTTATCTGCCCAGTGTTATCATCCGCTCACACCCAGATACTTTGCCCTTATATAAATTCTTAATCACTTAAGATGTAAACACACCAAAATTAAATTGTCTTTTTAGGGTGAGCTGTCCAAAAATAAAATAAAATAAAAATAGGACCACACTTTAAAAAAAAAAAAAAAAAAAATCAAGCGAAGCTCGTGTACCCAACTATATTCCAGAATTGTGGTTTAAAGACACAAGCAATAATTGGAGTAATAGTTTGTAATTAAAATTATTTTTTGGATAATTAATCATTGTACAATCGTGAAAATAAATAAATATGTTTTTTTTTTTAGTGGTGGCATCCCGAACCTTTCTAGCTCAAACTAATTCACCTAGGGAGGCCCAATAGTACGAAGATATCTCGAACTGTGGAATAGCCGGATGAGATTACCCTTACACCTCTTGGCAAGCTAAGAGTCTAAAGGAAGAAACCTGACCAACATGCCAAGAGAAGTTTCTCAATAAATATGTTTTAAATTTGCATAAAAATAAATAAATTGTTCAACGAGTTAGAATTATTGTTAATTATATTGTAAATAATTCTCATTATAACCTCAAATAGTCTTTTTATAATTCAGTATTCTCATTTATTATTTTGATATTTAAGTTATATATATATAATGTAAAATGAATTGCAGATTAACTTATGGATGGATTTGGAAAATAAAAAAGTTTATGAAATATGAAAAACAGTCAAATATGACTTTAGGGTATTGTCACGGTCTAATTTTAAACTCAAATTAGACCAAAGAGATATACCGTCTAGGGTCTTAAATTTGATGACTTTATTTTTACTTTATTATTTTATTTCAATTTTTCTAATATTAATTGGAACTAAATTTTATAAATAATGTTAACTTTTTTCTCTTTAAAAAAAAAAGTTTGATTTAATCCTTTAACTATTTACGTTTTTTTAATTGGTTCTAAAATTTTAATTTCACACAAATTGATCATTTATCTATTTTTAATTTACAAATTGGTCCTTTCGATCAAAATTGGTCAATATCTAATCAATTTATAACATGTAATTGACACAATCTTTAAACATAAAAGGGTTTCTTTTGTTGCTTAAGATCCATCCCATTTCGAATCCTAATTGAAAGAAAAAGAAATTGAGTTAACTCAATCACAAAAGAGGTGAATATGCATTTAATATATTCTATTTCATAGTTTTTCTTTCTTTCTAATATGAAATAACAAAAAGGGTGTACCAATTACATGCTAAAAAGTAATAGGATATTAGTCAATTTTGATCAAAAGGATCAATTAGTAAAATTAAAAATAGATAAATGATCAATTTGTATGAAATTAAAGTTGTGTGATCAAACCGAAGAAATTTAAATACTTAGATAAAATTTTCAAGATTCATCAATTATAAAATATTTTTAGCAAATTGGTAAGCTTTAACCTTCCTTGATTTTTACCAAAATTTCTTCTAAACGAAAATTCTTCCAAAAGATTCGGAAAAATAGCATGAAAATAAGTAGACTACTTTTATCAATATATATATATATATATATATATATATATATATATATATATATATAGATAGAGAGAGAGAGAGAGAGAGAGAGAGAGAGAGAGAGAGAGAGAGTTGGGAGTTACTCTCTATATACAAGTGTGAATT
>JAXGGT010022283.1:1625-15826 GCA_035583425.1 Marsdenia floribunda
TTGAGCCAATTAAAAAAGTATGAAATAAAATCAACTTTGCTATTTGTAAGAATACCATCCAATATCGATTTGATCATCATTATTATTATTATTTATATATAATTATTTTGGTCTTTTTTTTTTCGTATTTTATTTTTGTTTTTTATAATAAGTTAGAATTATATAATAAATCTTAATTTTTCTTTCAATAGTTTTTAACTTTTCAATCAAGTAAGAATAAATATGAACAAGTCACAACAATTTTCTGAAAATAATAAGAAATTAAAAAAACTGTAAAATAATTAAAATATTAATATAATACAGACTAAAATAACTAATTATTTATGATAGAGATTATTTATGGTGATACTCAATATATTATATTTATTGAAATATTTTTTATGAGGTCCAAATTTATCTCTCAAAAAGGAATTACATAATTCAAATTAGGATTAATTAGTTAAATATAATTTAAATGTGTTGTTCACAATTGAAATCCATTCAATACATCTTTTGGTGCACTAAACATAAAAATAATAATTAAGAAAAAAAAAAGAAAAAAAAAAAAGAGAAGGCTTAAGTTCATACTAATATACAATTTTTTCTTGTTCCCACACGAATTATCAATAACTTTTATTACTCTAATTCACGGAATGGGAGGGACAGAATGGATAAGGAATTAAAGGGTTTTACCACAAAAAAAAAAAAAAAAAAAAAAAATAGAGTTGGAGATATCACTAAATAAATAATAATTGGATGTTAATTTTATTATTATTATTATTTTTTAAAAAATCTTTATTTCTTTTATTTACAATTTAAGAAAGATATTTTGAGATGTTAACATTAGACGTACCACACAAAGTTGTAACATGTAACATCCTTCCTTCCTTAGTCCTTCTTATTGCTTTTTCAAAATTTTCCCACTTTATTTTTTATTATTATTATTTAAAGGAGTCTCGTTTCGTACCTGTCTTTCTTTATTTTTTCTAAAGGAAAAATAATAATACCCATGAAATTATCATGCACCAAAAAAATAAAAAGGGAAAAAGATTAACATCTAGTTACTAATGCAACATACTAAATACCATGAGCTGCTAATTAATACAATCAGAAAGTAATTAAGAAAAATATCACAAGGGTTGAACCTCGCCCTTCATACTTCGACATCCATATATGCGGTCTCGTCTAAGCTCACGATGTTTACCAGGAAGAGAATATATTATCGTATTAAGATTAAAAATGAAAATCCTAATCCATACGAAACATAAACTTGCTAAGGACGATTTGCTTTTTTTCTTTTGTTTTTTGAGGATCTTTCGCTTCTATCATATCTCGAAATCATGATTTCGAGTATCATAAGTGAAACGACTACCAATTGAGCTACGCCTTCTTGGCGTATGCACTTATCTTTTAACTTATATTTTACTTTTAATTTTATATGATTTAAGAATAGTTATTCTATATTAATAGACAAATTCGTAAATTACCTCCCCAAACTATTTACAATGTACAAGTTACGATTCCTAACATATATTTTTACTATTTTAGATCTTTAAACTTTTTTTTTTTTTGCTAGTAACTTATGTCATTTTGTCCCATCATTGGCCAATCAAATGTCGATCAATGTTAAATTTTTTTTTTTTTTTAATAAATAAGGTTTAAAATGAATATTTTATATAATTCAACCCATTACCAAAATACCCAATCTATTTTCCTTATGGGAGTTTATTGCCCTAACCCATTTCCATTTCCTTTTCATTTTCAACTTCATTTTTCTTCATTCCTAACTTGTCCTTCTTATTGCTTTTTCATTTTTTTCGCCTTTATTTATTATTATAATTCTTTTTTTTTTTTTTTTTTAAAGGAATCTCCTTTCCTTTCCGTCCTCCTTTATTTTTCCTAAAGAAAAAATATTAGTACCCACGAAAATAACTTTTTATATAATTTTGACCCTTCCTTCTTCTTTCCTTATAATTGGTTTCATTCAAGATTCAACTTAGATTTGAAAAAATATATATTAATTTTTTTTAATACTTAATTAATTAAAATAATAAATAAATATATTTAAAAAAAGACATCTATTAGGATTGAACGACACATTTGAATTAGACTCATTAAGGTTGAAAGGGATATCAATAAATTAGTTACATACGAGACTCTTGTAAAAGGTCAAATTGAGTTTATTTCTAAAAAAAAAAAAAAAAATCAAAATTTAACTCAATATTATATTATCCTTTTTTGAATCCATCTTGTATTTTTTTTTTTTGGTAATATTTAATTATATTTATTGTAATCTTAATTTTTTTTTTAAGGTATTTTGATAAAAATATTTGTAAAAGAAAAAAATGTCAAAAATCTGTAAAGGGTAAAATTGGCATTTAAGGTGTCGCTTGTAGTAATTAAGACATTGCATTTAACAATCATATATATATATATATATATAATTTGATTCGTTTCTCTACTTTTTTTTAATTTCTACTTAAAAAGTCAAGAAGGCATATTTATTTATGATTTAAGAGATCATGAGTTCGAAACAAATTAAAAATAAAAATACTTCAAATTTATTATTATTTTTTAAAAAATTTACTTGAAAATAAAATATCATCCAAATGTTTTTTTTTTCTTTAAAAAAAATTAAAGAAAAATATCATCCTATTAAGATAAAAATGAAAATCTTAATAGATACGAAAAAAGAGCAAAGACAAGAACTTGCCAAGGACTATTTGCATTTTTTTTTTTTTTTGGGTTTAAAAATAAAATAAAATAAAATAAAAATGAAATCAAATGAAATTTTAGTACATGAAACAAGAATAGTAATATAAATTTCAAATATTCGTGAAAGTTTACATTTGACAGTAAACCTACTAATTTAATTGAGTCTATTTCTCTTTTAACTTGTATTTTATACTTTTCATTACTTGTCTATACTAGCTAAATAATACATAATAAAAGGTCTAATTAATTACTAATATAGAAGTAGCCGTTTGTATCTTCAAATTTTAGGCAATAAGGATTTTTTTTTTTTTTTTTTTTTTTGTTACTAATTAATTACTATGAAATTTTAATTTGAAATTCCTTCAATTATTCTTTATTATTTATAGAGATATTTTTAAGTGGCGATTCGTTATAATAATAGTAAATAGTACATAATAAATAAATAGATAGTAAGTAAATCTACAAAGAAGATAGTGTATCTTAGTTAGTAGGGGTCATACTTATGATTTAAGAAGTTATGAGTTCGAGTCAAATCATAAGTAAAAAAAGTTTCAAAATTTTCAAAAAAAAAAAAAGTAATAAACCTACCATAATCAACAAACAACAGAGCTTTTCCTCGAAATGAATTGCAAAATAGTTTCTACAATTATCAAGAATTCTCAATTATATAATTTCTAATTTTTTTTATAAATTATAATTTATTATTTATCTTTCTAAACCTTTTTATCTTAATTTAATACAATAGGTTTTTCAAAAAATTTATAGAATTCACGTATGTATTTATTTATTTATATTTGTTTTTACTCTTACCATACCTGGACAAGCTTATTTTAAGTTAAGAAATTTCGACTTTTTAGAATTAAATATTTAGATAAGTTTATATATATATATATATATATATATATTATTTTTGAAACAAAAAAAAAAAAAAAAAAAAAAAAAAATTTAATTTTAAATTTTCTCGTGTTTTAATAGTCTAATTTGCATTTAGCCGCCCTTCTATTCTAGTAGAATTATTGATGTTACCCCTTTTCGTATATGACTAGTGCAATCCATCCACTATATATATATTCCTTCAAAGAACATACAAACACAGTGAGTCTATAGAAAATATACATTTATTAGCTAATAATATGAAGGGAATTGTAATATTTTTCTTCCTGTCTTTGTTATTTGCATTGAAAATCGTATCTGCTACCACTATTGGCCATGACAATGATCAGGAAAAAGCCACATGGCGAACCAATAATGAAGTCATGGCATTATTTGAGGAATGGTTAGTTAAACATGGGAAAGTATATAATACTTTAGGAGAGAAGGCAAAGAGATTTGAGATCTTCAAGAATAATCTTAGGTTTATTGATGAGCACGATAAAAACTTTCCAAACAAGACTTATACGCTTGGTCTAAATGTGTTTGCTGATATTACCGATGATGAGTACCAGTCTAGGTATTTAGGTGCCCGTATTGATCCTAAAGGAATGGTGTTCACACCTCATGATAGTGATGAGTATCTTCACCAAGTTGGAGTAGAGAGCTTGCCGGATTATGTTGATTGGAGAAGGGAAGGTATTGTTCTTCCAATCGAAGATCAAGGGGACTGCGGTAAGTTAAATTTTTGTTCTTTATATATATTACCAAGATATATATATACATATATATGTTATAGTAATATATTATTTGATTTAAACCCTTTGTGTATTTATATATATATATATATATATATATATAGTTAAGTTTGTTTATTTGAAATGAAGGGAGTTGCTGGGCATTCTCAGCAATTTGTTCAGTGGAAGGGATATTTGCTATGAGAAGTGGTCAGTTGATATCATTATCTAAACAAGAGTTGGTGGACTGTGAGAAAACTGGGAGTGAAGGATGTAAAGGAGGTTATTATCAAGACGCTTTCCAATATATTGCCCAAAATGGTATTTCTTCTGAAGATAGTTACCCATATACAGCTAAAGATGGGGAATGTATTCCATACTTGGTTTGTATTATAATTGAGAAAATTTCTTTTTTTTTTTTTTTTATTGGAATCGTGAGCATATAAAATAAGAGAAGTAGTCTTGACTAATCCTATCTTTTGGTGGTGCAGCGTAAGGTGGCTTGGGTTGATGGTTACAATTATATATATACTAACAACGAGAAAGCTCTTCAAGTTGGCTCTGCAAATCAAATAATAAGTGTTACCATTAAAGCTGGTAGTACTGAATTCAAGGACTATGACGGTGTAAGTTTATAATCCAAAATAAGAATGACTGTTTCTTTTTTCCCTTTTTATGTGATTATTTTGTGTATGAATCTCATCTGATTCAAAATTTTAATATAATCTATTATTGTTTACTATTTATCTTTGAAATAAGAATAACAATATATTGATTTTGCATTTTGCATTTTGGACAAATTTCAGGGTATATTTCAAGGAGAATGTGGAAATGAATACGATCATGCTGTGAATATTATTGGGTATGGCTCTGAGAACGGCGTTGATTATTGGATAGTGAGAAACTCTTGGGGTACAGATTGGGGGGAAAGCGGTTACATGAGAATCATACGCAATACACCATATCCTGAAGGTCATTGTGGGATTGCTACGTTTCCATATTACCCTGTTTTCAACGCTACCAATGAGCTTCAACGTGAGAGTAGCTTTTAGTTGAGTATTGTACTCTTTACTAAGCTTGGAGTCAAGAACTTGTAAGATCTTATACTAAATATTATTGGACACTTGAGCCAATTAAATATATATATATATATATATATATATATATGAAATAAAATAAACTTTCCTATTTATAAGAATACCATCCAATGGCTAACGATGAAAATTGACTAATTTAATTTTCTATTTTATTATTATTATTTTATTTTATTTTTTTATGATTGTTTTTGTTTTATCATATCTTGACTAATTTTTTTTTTTTTTTTTTTTTTTAAAAAAAAAATTAGGTCTTAATAAATAACAATTGGATGATAACCTTGTATTCTTTATTTCTTTTAAGAAAATTGGATATTTTAATCCCTATATTATTTTATTTGGAAGAATTAATTCATACTTCTTCTTTTTTCTTTAACCTCTTTAGTCTTTAAATTAGAATTGATTAGATAAATAAATCCTTCCGAATATATTTTTGTCCATTATGGGTATCGAAAGTCATGTAATGTATGAATGTGCTGTCCATTCAAAAATTTATTATTGTTATTATTATTTTCAACTATAATCTTTATTAAAAACAGAAAACTCTTCCATTATTGTTTGTTTTCTTATTTTTTTTATTGCGCCCTAAATCTCATACTTATTTCCAAATATCTAATAGTCAAAAATGTCCTTTTTAATAGTATACATGTAAATTACGTTATTTTCGGTATCGAAAATAAGTAAAAATATGACTGTAAAGACCCTGTATATTCAATCAATTTTAGTTTGAGGACTAAAAAATTTAATTTGGGACTAAAATATCTAAATATTCTTTTTTTTTTTTTTTTTTAATAACAATTTAAGAACCATCTTTTAAAATTTAACATTATTCCCACCACACAAAGTTGTAGCGTGTAAGGTCCTTCCCTCCTTCCCAACTTGTCCTTCTTATTGCCTTTTCATTTTCTTTTTCCTTTATTTATCTATAATTTTCTTTTCTTTTTTTTTTTTTTTTTAAATGAATCTCCTTTCCTTTCTTTCTTTGATTTTTTCTAAAGGAAAAATATCATGCACATAAAGGGGGGGGGGGGGGGAGGGACTTTTGATTATTTTATTAAAGATTAATAAATTTGATTTTTTTTCCGTACTAAATGCAACACTTAAGTTACTAACGCAACATTCTAAATAACAATTTACCTTCTTTTTTTTTCATAATTTTGACCTCCTTATAATTGGTTTCATTTAGGAATCAACAAGATTTAAAATATATATATATATATATAATTAATTTTTTTTAATAAATATTTAATTAATCAAAATAATAAATAAATATTTTTTAAAAAAATACATTCATTAGTATTACACGACACTTTTGAATTAGACTTGTTAAGATTGAAAGAGACATAAAGTCAGAACGGATCTCTTGTTGAAGATCAAATTAGGTATGTTTCCAAAATATATATATATATATAACAATTAAAAAAAAAAAAAAATCAAAATTTACCTCAATATCATCATTCTTTGAATCCATCTTGTATTTTTGTAATATTTAATTATATTTACTATAGATTTGCTTGTTTTTTAGGCATTTTTTTTCTAAAAATATTTGTAAATAAAAAAAAAAAAAGATCAAAATTTTGTGAAGGGTAAAATTGACATTTAAGGTGTTGCGTGTAGTAACTAAAATGTTGCATTTAAGTTGTTGCGTGTAGTTATTAGGGGTGTTTTTGGATTGAAGCTTTTTTGAGTTTGCTAGTTTTTTTCAAATTGAGTTGAGTGTATTGCGGAAAATGATAAGTAAGTTGGAGACAAGTAAAAAAATTGTCTAGTAAGTGGGATATAAAAATATTATATTTTATTTGTGTAATAATGAGTATTAGTATAAAAAATAATGTGATACTCTCATCTTCTCTCTCTACTCTCCATTTTTTTAATTTTTTTTTACAAAATGGACAAACATAAATAGTGTTGTATCAAGTAGTATCTAAATAAATACACTACATTTTTTAAAAAAATTTAAGTGAAAAAAATTTTTTTAAAAAAAAGTTTCAATCCAAAAACAGTTAATTGATTTGAGCCCGAGTTGTTGGGCATTCCTATTAGCTTGTTCAGTGGAAGAGATAGTTATAATAAAAATTGCAGGTAGGCTGATACCGTGATAGATTGTGAAGAAAACTGATATAGTATTATTGGATGTAATAGAGGTTATTATGAAGACACATTCAATTACATAGCCAAAAGTGGTATTTTTTCTGAACAAGATTATCCTTATAAAGCTAAAGATGGACAATGTGATCCATATAAAGCCTATGGTGATTTTATACTTGAGAATAAGCAAAATTGGGTTCATGTTTTTATTAATTTGTGATAAATTTTGGGAAGTATCTATGGGAGAGACCTAGGACTATAACATATGGCTAAAAGTTATTTATTGACTAATTCAAGAGAGATCTATGAGGGAGCCTTCAAGGCCGTAATCTTTACTTGACAAATCGTGTAGAAACACCTCCGCAAGAAAAACTTATCTTATTCTCAATAGTAACCTCTTTTTTTTTTTTTTAAAGTTTGGTATCCGAGTACTACTCGACTAATCTGAATTAAAATCACAACAAAATAAATCTGAACATATAACATTTGCTACTAATGAGGTGTCGAACCCGCAATCCTTTAGAAAGCGAGAGAGCACTTGTATCACTCAGCCAATGCTTCGTTGACCTCAACACTAACCTCTTTAGGGACATGCTAAGATTTGTCAAAATATTGAACGATTTTTTGGTTCAGCTCGAGGCCCACTTGTGTGTTAGACAACTGTGTGGGGTATGAGCTCGGGCCCGCATGTGAATCTCCAGCCCCATCTCTCGAAGTGGGTTTCCCAAAAACTTGAGGTCCATCTAATACTATAGAAATGGTGGGCCTGCAAAGAATAAAGCGGTCTCAGCTCTTCACTCAAACCTAAAATCTGAAAATCTCAACCCTTCAACCCCGCCTCCATCCCTGTCTCTCTTACTCGAGTCATGGTAAAAAAATCCATGAGAAATCATGGTAAAAGTAAATCCATGAGAAATTTCTTTGTAGATTGCATCCCGAGTTTGATCTTTATATAGGGTTGTCAATCTAGATTCTACCTCAATCGCTGCTCTTCCTAATGCAGTAATCCACCAATCACTTTTCTTTTGAATATTTCTTCCTTTGTTATCCATAGATTCTACCTGTCTTGTGTATCTTTCCACAGATATCGTCTTCTTAGACTTAGAAAGTGCAGATCTAGGGGATCTAGTTTCTGCTGGCGCACATCTGACACTCATGGAAGCTCTGAAGCTATCAGGTTCAGATAGTTTCTTGCCTGTTAGAGATAGGGTAGAGTATTTCGTTTTTTCATTTGGTATGATTGGATTCGTTAAGTTGATCCTTAATGGACTATTTACTCCTTGCGGCCAACAGTTTACTATATATGTATAACAAGGTTATACAAAAACCAAGAATGACTTCAATGTTTTAGTAGGGTGTATAACATTGTTGAAGTCATGTTTTCTTTACCTGGCAACATTGTTGTGAGATAAAGATTTATTTATTTATTTTCTAAATGTAGGAGCTGCTATAGTTGTAAATTAGTGGTGAATTTCATTTAAGTATATATGTGGACTGCCTTGGTTTTTTGGTGTTTCCTACTATGTTTTTCAAAGGCTCATTTTTAAAAAATGCCTTGCCTCTCACAACTCTTTACTTTTCATATTTACCAAAAAAAAAAAAAAAAAAACTCTTTACTTTTCATCGAGAGAGATTAGACAATTTTTGATTCCTTTAGTGTGAGCAGCATCTCTTGTCTCTCACATAACAAAAATGAAATGAAAAGTAAAGGGTTTTGATAGGGTTTTTGCCAAGCTTAAACTTCACTCTATGATTAACCAATTTTAAAATCATAGAATTTGCCTAAACGCACACGAAACGTGCGTTATTGAATAGTTAATAGACACTCGATGTGCGTTTTTCTTTGATTTAAATTTAATAAAACAAATTGCCATGTAAACATACATGTGGTGTGTGTTTTTATACAGTCAACGTTTAGTCAGCACATAAATGCACGCTGCTTTATGCTACATCACTGCAGAAGCGTATACAAACGCACACATGGCTTAGAGGCCCGCCTTCTTTCTTTCTTTTTCTTCATTTTTCTATTTTAAGCGTGTTTCTTCTTGCATTTTCGTCTTCCTTTTTCTTTCTTTGAAGATTTTTTTCATTTTTTTCCTCATTTTTCGCGAGATAAACAAGTAGTAGGAAAGAGACAAAAAAATTCTTTAGTACATAGAATTTATTGTTCCTTTTCAACTTACAGAAGGAAGTTAAACTGAACTTCCAATTTAGTAAATAAATGAATTTGAATGTCCCGATAATAAACAATGGCTAAATATAGCCATTAACAAAATATTCACAACTATTCTTGATTGATTGATTACCTCTTATCTTTACAAACTCGAAATGTGAAAATGGAAAAACAGTAGTATCTTCTGAAGCAGAGTTTGCTACAGAGGGTCGTGGTGGTGGTGGATGATAGAAGTTAGTAAGCTGTGGATCTGCAAAGGAATATATGGGATTGTTGATTCTGGCATTGTACATGGCACGACCTAGCTTTGTCTCTCAATTCTTGAAATGCTCTCATTGTCTTCACATCAAAACCACTAGCAAACTGACCAAACACACAAACCACAAATATAACAGTAATGCATGCACACAAAATGAGGAAAGAGAAAAGAAGAAAGGAGGCGGGCAACAAAATTGGGAAAGTGGAGGGTTGATGCGGGCTTTTGTGCTATAAAATTATGGTTAAATTTGGCAAAAACCCAGTTTTGATATGGGCTAACATAAGTTCAAAAAAAAAAAAAAAAAAAATGGTCTTTTAGAGAAGACATAGGAGGGATGTCCAAAAATCCAAAAGATTGTTGAGGATTGTTGAAGGGTTTAGATGCTTTTAAACATAGGATATCGATTATTAAATTTTTGGTGATTGATTTTATCTTAAATCCTAGGCATATCCAAATGAGAGTTGAAGCAAGTCTTCTTCGGGATATGTTTTGGCTGAAAAAATTTGTTGGCTGACACCCGAAAAGGAAGGGATTTTGATACCCTACTTAATTAAATTATTAAGTGATGTCTCATGGATTGTTGAAAGATTTGAAAATTTTATGATATTATAAATTGATAGAATCCACCAGATTATGATGGATTGATTACAAAATGATTCATGTGGGTCTCAAAAGGATGCATAAAGTATTTGCAAGGTTGTAAAAGAAAAGATTAAGGATTTTTTTTTTTATTGAAGTTTACAGAAGGAATACAATTAGATGAAGGATTCATGGGATTATGAATTGTTAGATTACTAGGAAGTTAGTATTCGGAACTATACTTACACTCTCACTTTGATTAGATGTCGAAAAGTTATATGAGAGATATTGGCCTAGAATGTAAAGGAGAGTTTTTCTAGATTGGTGGATGTATTAAAGTTTTTCTTTTTTTTTTAAATTGATGGATATATGCTAAGTTTTCTTTAGAATGCATATGAATTATTGTACTTACTTTAGTTGATAGTGAAATTATTTGGAATCAGTCTCTCAAAACTCTTCATGTGAGTTAATTTGAATCCTAATAAATTGAAAAATATAACCCCAAAAGTGGTAACAAAGCATTGTTGTAACCTAACATGGCATCATTCTGAATGATTTATCTACAAAAATAATCTGTACAAGTGTTTCTCTCTCTCTCTCTCTCATATATATATATATATATATGATGAATGGATTTTGTACTTCTTAGTGTTAGTAGTTATACTCTTTGACTTGGTGATTTATAGTTATTGCTGTACTGCAAGTTCTAGCTGAACGTATCTACTATCCAGCATTGGCTGTTTATTTGTCTAAAACTAATAGAAGAATCTTGTTTATAATGGTCCATTTTGGTTATATATCTTTGATTCATTGTTTTGTGCAGAAAATGTGTTTTTTCTTTTTGTTTATTTTCAGTTTGCAAAGGTCAAGAAAATATTAAATGTTTACCATTAATTTTCTTTTATAAGTTCTTGCAACTTAAATTCCTGTTTTATAATTTCTGGAACAGTGAACATTGGTAGGTGGGTAACTGTGTAGGGGACGGTAGAGTAGTGGGTTTTTGAAATGATGGGGCGAACTTTTTGGAATTTATATGGTTTGTTCGGTTATGATGCTTGCCGTTTGGTGCCGTAGTAGGGGGGAAATGATGACACTACAGAAATATCCTGAGCTTCCAGCTCTGCTGATCATTTCTTTGCACGTCAGTCTGATCTTAAGCCCCAATCCAGCCGTCACTTGCTTGGTTATGTGTGTTCAATTGTCTTGTTATACCCATGCTCTTTTTTTTTTTTTTTTTTTTTTTTGATACCCAGGTATCCCAGCTTAGCCGGACTACATCATTGACCCTTAGCCACCCGCCCCTGAACAACTAGAGGAGGTAAATCGCGGGATATACCCGAGTTGGCCCTTGTAGGTTCCTGTCCCACTCTTACTCTGTGCCCCAAGAGAGCCCTCATCACTGGACCACAGACCTTGCCTTCGAGCCCCTTAACTCCCTTCCAAGAAATGTGGGAGCCAGGATTTGAACTCCTCCACACTGAGGCAGGGAGAGCTCATGAAGGCAATTGGGCGACCAACTCGGCTGTGCCCTGGGGGCTACCCATGCTCTTTATTCTTGAGGAGGTTTTCAAATCCCTTTCCATTTCTCTTATTTAAGAAATGCACTCATTTTCTTTCTATTTCTGTCTTTTTTATGAGAGCAGTTTACTATTTTTTTTTTTTTTTTTTTTTTGTTAAATTGATATTTTTGTTGACTAATTCAGGAGGAATTTATGAGGGTATTCTCTTAAGATTATAACACATAATTGAAGTATAAAACCATCCTTTCTAAGAATTGAACTCCTTGACAAGTTTGGTGAAAACAAGTAAATGGAGTTATATCATTTGGTTATCATCTTGTTTTCATTTTGTTAATTTTTAAAACAAGTAGAATGGTAAGTATTTTTATGAAATATAAAATTTTGAATTTGACATTATTTATTAGGTAAAAGTCAAAGCTAAATCTTTTTTGAAGTAAAGAGTTAAAGTCTTTTGAATGAGTTTACATTTTTAAAATTATATTTACATATATGTATGTAATTTTGAATTCATAATTTTATTTAAACTAAGAAAATATTTTATTAACTCATTTGTATTTTTAGGATTTTGTGAGTACAATTTTAATTGAACTTAAATTAGTTTGAGCAATGATTTGAGAAATAGAATGGTTTAATTAAAAAAAAAAAAAAAAAAAAAGAACTCTTAGGACAACTATAATTTCAAGTATGCTCTTTAAAATTAATATTGAGATTTTTTTTTTCTTTTTTTTTTTCCATTGTCATTATTGAAGGTGTAATTTTACTTGTGGTATTTTGCTATTGTTATGACTTTTTGGGTTTGAAGTGTAGGGATTTTGTATTTTAATTCTTTATTAGAAAGAGAGACATTTGACAACCATTGTACTAGGCCTGTGAATGAGTTAAATCAGATTTGAAATTATTAGTTTTGTATTCAAATTTAAACAAAATATTTGTGGACTCATATCTTATAGTATTTGATGGGTTTAAAAATATTATATTTATATTTGACTTGGGTATTTTTTATTTTTTATTGGAAATTTTAATTATTTTTAATTTAATATTTATATTTAAATAATTTAAAATATAATTTAATTATATTAATAATTTATTATTTATATAAATTAAAATATAATATTTTAAAAATTATTAAAATTGTAAAAAAGAATATGGAGGTAAAATTAAAAATATAATATAAAGAATATTTTAAAGAAATTAAAAAATAAATGATAAAAAATAAATGATAAAAAAAAATATATATATATATATATAAAAATTTAATATATTTTTATTTTTATTTTTTCTGACTGGGGATGGAGAGTGTGGAACTTGCAATTCGTTGGAAAGCAGAGTGTGGAACTTGTGATTCGTTGGAAAGCAGGAGAGTTTTTTGTCACTCAGAAGGTTCTTTTGAAAAATTTAATATATTTTTATTATTTTAATAAATATTTTAATACCACTAATATAATATATTTAATTTAAAAAATTCTTAGATTAGGTAAGTCGAGTGTGATATTTATAATTTAGATATGTACAAGGTGTTGATACAAATACAAAAAAAAAATTAAATTTATAGCTGCCATTTTTAAGGTTGAATTTGGATAGTATTTGAGTATTTTGGATACATTAATAAAGTTATTTTTTACTAGGGTTATTGTTTCGAAGAAGTTATCAGATAAGGAGCAGCAGATAACAGGGGGGCTGGAAAATATATTATTCATTCTCAAAGACTTCACCATGAGGGCAGCCATGTGCACTTTTAACTTTTTCGAGATTGACCTTTTATTGCTCTATGAAGGTTTCAGATTGTATCATCATCATCATTGAATAGGTAGAACGTGTACTACTAAGTCAATAAAAGAAATATCAATGTCCCTTCTCCATGAAGGAAGAAAGATGTCAGCTTATCAGTGGAACTTCAAAGCATTTGAATATTTAAATTTCTAAAGTGTTTTTGGGTTGAAGTTTTTTTTTTTTTTTAAGATTGTTTATTTTTTTTTTTAAAAAAAGTTGAATGAATTACTAAATGAGAAATAAAAATAATATATTTTATTAATATAATGATAATATTATTATTTGAATTAAACCAAAAACATAAAAACGAAGAACAAAACAAACAGGTGGCTCAGCCAATCATAGATACAGAACTAAAAAGAAAAAGAAAGAACAAGAACAATAATAGGAGGCTCAGCCTTCCATTAACACAAACTG
>JAXGGT010022291.1:0-15821 GCA_035583425.1 Marsdenia floribunda
AAATCCGGCCAAGACCCTGCTTTGTCTGTTAACAGAAACAATAGAATTGATTTTGCCCGCTTTTCTCCATATCCCTTTTGCAACCAACGACTCTGGCTTTTTGCAACCTTGTTTTGCCAATAAATTTTCGTTAAACAAATCCATCTTCTTGAAACCTAAACTCTGTCCCCTCTGTCTTAGGCGGACACAAATTTTTCCACATCAAAAATTTGATAAAGATGTTATGTGGTGAAAATTTTTCACGGACATACCCAATCCTAAAAGGGCAGGCATGAGATGTAAAAAAAATTCATAATAAGAGATGGGATGAGAATGAAAAATATATATATATATATAAATTGGGGATGGAGAATGGGAAGAAGTCTCCTTAAATCCCCATGCCTATTGTCATCCCTAGTAATTGTATTTTAAAAACTGATATGACATTTTTGTATAATATTTTTGAAAAAAATATTGGATAGATATTTTTGAAAAAGAAAAGAAAAATAATAATTATTTAAAGTTAATAATAATTACTTTGATGGATGATAAGAATGTTTAGTCCTTAATATTTGAGGTCTTGATATCTTTCGTCTCAAACATTTGAGGTCTTGATATCTTTAGTCTCAAATACCTTTTTTTTTTTTAATATATTTGGTCCTAAATAAAGGAAGATTGGCATGTTTAGCCTTTAACATTTGAGGTCTTGGTATTTTTAGTCCCAAACATTTTTTTTTTTTAATAAATTTGGTCCTAAATTAATGAAATTTTGTAGCATTGGTCCTCATTGATGGAAAGAGCTATCCTAGTGAAGTCAACTACCGAAACTAGTTGTTGACCATTTTAATGGAGGGTAAAAATGTAAATTCATAATTATAAAAAAAAAAAAAAACACAATTTATGGGTTCAGAAAATGGGTTATATCTTCAAAACTTTCCCCAAATTCTTCGTTAAAGAAGAAAAACTTATCGGAATGGAATTTTCACCCCAAAAATGCATGCATCAAT
Source organism: Marsdenia floribunda (assembly GCA_035583425.1). NCBI lineage: Eukaryota > Viridiplantae > Streptophyta > Magnoliopsida > Gentianales > Apocynaceae > Marsdenia > Marsdenia floribunda. The sequence goes on from JAXGGT010022291.1 coordinate 987, forward strand.
TGATTTGTTTATGTAGAAATCCAACTATGATGAAGACTTCTTGGACCAATAATAATCCTGTTAGGAGATTCCTTGGTTGTGCTAAATCACTGGTAAGTTTTATTGAATCTGTGGACGTTCGTTATCTTTATTATCTAGTTTTGTTTATTAATGGGTCCTTTTCTTCTAGATTTGGGGTTGGAGTTAAGGAAACTTTGAGTATTTTGCTTGAGTGGATTCTCCAGTGAATCGAAGAGCTTCCATTGTCATACTTGGATTGACGGGAAATATTAGACATTTGTTAAACCATTATCAATAAAGCAATTAACAACCATGCCATGAGGTTGAAGAAGAAGAAGAAGGAACAAAACAAGAGAAAAACCAAACAAGGAAGCAAAACAGGAGAAAAAGAAAAGCAATAGATACCTATGGGGACAACAGCGATCCTTTTTTTTTTCGGTAATTGGGACAGCAGTGATCCTGAAAGGACCTTAAAGTTTCCATAACCATCTCTGTACAATACTAGCTGCTTGTCAAATACAGTGAGGCCCAAAGGAGCATCGTCTGATATATTTTCAATGAGATAGATAGGGTATCATTCTTCAGTCCAATCATAATTAACAGTTCTGCTACTACTCTTCGCCTTAATTCCATTTTCAATTGGTCCATCCATACTCTTACCACTCACCTGATCTAGAACCGCCCTTAATTTTAATTTTAATAGTGGTTTTGTCCTAGATTGTGGTTGTTGTTGCCAGCGAAGATCCATTGCGATTCTCGACACTTTTTTTTTTATTATTTTGTAAATTGACGTTTTTACCCTCATCGTTCGGTCAACAAAAGGGCTCCAATTATTGACTATTTGTGCTAGAGCCTTTTTTGGCCATAAAGGACTAATACTATAAAATTATCATTTATTTAGAACAAAATATATTTAAGAAATATTTACAAATTTAGTCCCAAACATTTGAGTTTTTGGTAACTTTTGTCCTAAACTTTTTTTTTGATATATTTGATCCGAAACATTTTATAATTTGGTACGTTTGGTCCTTTATGATAAAAATGCCCCTGAGCATGCCGAGTCAACGACTGGATGTTTAGTTGACTGATCAAGGAGGGGTAAAATAGTCAGTTCGTGTTGAAATTAAAAAAAAAAAAAAAAAAGGAACCTGAAATACATCTTTCAAAAATATTGAAAAATTTATGTTCTTCAAATTTGTTCCTAAAATTCAAAAGAAATTCAAAAGAAGCATTGAGTTGAGATTCATGCAATGGTGAAGGAAAGAAGAAGGAAGGAGACAAAGGAGACAAAGCATGGCATTAACTGGGGAGAGTGGTGTTGTAGTTCGACAACGGAATCGTGGACACCAAAGAGTTGAAGAAATGTCAATGTCTGCTATTATTGTTTGAGGAGGGAGGTGTAACGGTATTGCTGCAGATGGACAGTTAGGTTATGGGATGTTAAACTCCCAGAGAGATGCATTTTGAGTAAGTGACATGTTCATTGCCTATCTTCCAACTAAAAAGCTTTAATTTTTTTAGAGAATCATTTTTTATATTAAGCATTTGTTGTGATATATAGAACTATACGGCAAAAAATACCAGCAAAGAAGATGGAACAATTTGTCGTTGTACTTATATATGTATACCAGTGGATCAAAAAGACGTTGTGATGAAATGGATAAAGAAGAAGGATATTTTCTCAAAAAATATACGTACCCTAGCACCCATTGTTTTATGGTATGTAGTAATTTTTCAAGCTTGATTATGTATTATATATGTTATATGGTATAATAGATAACATATTCCATATCTTTATGTATAGGTCACACTGGACTTTATTGATTTTGGTCAATTTTGGAGATGCTTTTAATAAGGGTGATCAATGTATGATTCTTCTTGAGCACTTAGAAACAGTTGAACATCAATTGGAACCTATAATAAGGAAGTACGTCTTTTGTTAAGTTAGGATATATATAGATATGGTAATTCATAGTTCATAAGTTAATATTTCATGTTTCATACATTTTAGGTTTATTATTGATATTTATATAGAAAATCATAGGGGAAACGTGGACAATGTGTATCAAATTCAATTTTTAGTCCCAAAAGTAAGTAAATTTACATCTACTCTTACATTTTGTATTAAGTAATTTAAATTATATATGTATATGTGCATGTGTGTGCATATTTGGTGCACATTTTTTGTTATGGCTTTCATATTGAGAATTCATTGTATTTTTAGGCGCCACAACAATTAGGTTGGGGCAAAATGTGGATTTTATGTGTTGTTATATTCAAAGCTATTTGTAGAAAATGCTCCACAGAATGATACATTTGAAGAGGGATATCCATACTTTGTAAGTTTTCATTTCAATTACTCAAATAGTATTGAAATACTGAAATTGGGAGAGGTGGAGGTTCAAAATAAACAACAAGAAGCTGAGAATCAGATACATAATTCTAAATAGCAAGGAAATGAAAACATGACTAATAATTCTATTGGAAATAAAGAATTGGATAAAAGTGAAGTAGTTGAAAATCAGAAATTGTTGGATGAAAAGCAAAAAGCAGGGGAAGTAAAGCAAAAACAAGTAACAAATTTCATAGACCTATAATATGGTCAAGTTGAGATAGTTGATCAAGAGGTGTTCAAAAGGAATTTCCAGCCTGACATAGTAGCAATTAGGCATTTTAGTCCTGAAGATAGAATGGAAGATGATCACATTCTTTGTAGAGTTTGAAGATGAAATAGATGATGAAAAAGGATTTTCAGATGATTCACATGTTGATACCGTTAGTGAAGAGGAAGAGATGGCATTGGAAGTGGAGCTTGGAAGAGAAATCATGACTTTGAGCAAGAACTTGCAAATTTGAGGTTGGATAATGATAGGTCAGAAACCAAAACTGGGAACAAATTGTTTGCTGTGAAAGAAATGGCAGCAGGTGAAAATGATATGGATTTGGGCCGTCAACAAATTGTTGGAAATAAAACAAAAACAGAGGAAAACAGTAGGCTTTAAGAAGACAAAGGTAAAGGTAAAGGTAAAGGTAAAGGAAAAGGTAAAGTGGAGTTAGCAAATACAAGAACTGTTATGAAGAAATTGGCAGGAAAAGAGACAAGTAAAAAAAACCAAAGAAACATGGTGGGTTTCTTGGGAAAATGTACAAAAAATGGATTGAACCATAACAAATCTTTCAGATTAATAATGATGTTGTACAACACAATGATGATCATGTTTCTGGTGAAGACAGTGAACCAAATTCAAGTGACCAATTTTATGACTCATGATTCAGGAAATGAAGATGAATTTAGAGTGGGAGGTTTGATAGATTTAACAGAGAAAGAGACATTAGTGATCCAAACTTTAGAGTTGGGTTAATTTTTAATAGTGCAGCAGAGTTAAAGGTTGAAATTGTTAATCATAGGTTACAACATGGTAGGGAGGTATTTCTGAAAAAGAATGACAAATCTAGAATTAGGGCAAGTTGCATAGCTGTTGGCTATTCTTGGGAGCTCTATATTGTCCCCTTTAAACAAACCAAGAGTTTCTAAATCAGGACTTTATAACCTAAACACAGTTGCTCTAGGAGTTTGAATCATATTTACTACTGCCAAGATCTGGGGAAAATAGAAGATCTTAAATCATCTGTTGGTTTGAATGTGACTAAATTTAGAAATAATGTGCATACAGATTTGATTGTCAACATTTCAAGTTTGAAAGTTTACAGAGCAAGAAGAGAATCAAAAATACTCATAGAAGGTAGATATAGGGACTAATATAGACTTCTTTGGGACTATTGTGAAGAATTAAGAAGAAGTAATCCCATATCTACCATATGAATGGAAGGAAAGTTTGATGAAGACATTGGGCTCCAACATTTTTATAGACTTTACATATGTTTGCATGCACTTAGAGTAGTTTTTCAAAGGGGTTGTAGGAGAGTGTTATTCTTGGATGAAACCTTCTTGAAAGGGCCACATAAGGGGATTTTGTTGATAGGTGTTGTGATAGATGCTAATAATGGGATCCACCCAGTTGTTTATGCAGTGGTTGGTGTTGAGAATAAGGATAATTGGAAGTGGTTCATAGAAGGGTTAATTGATGACTTGAATATAACAAATGAGAAGAAGCTTTGACTTTTATTTAAGATAGACATAAGGTTTGTACATCTAATTAATCTAACTATCGTAATGATTTCAAATAACCTAACTATTCTTATTAAATTCTTACAGGGTTTAATTCCTTCCATGGCTGAATTGGTGCCTAAAAGTGAGCATAGAAATTGTGTCCAACACCTTCACAATAACCTTAAGCAACTACATCCCCGGTGATGTCATTAAAGATCAAATGTGGAGATATGCCAAAAGCACATACATGAACAAATTTGAGGTAAAGGAAGAAAATTTAAAGGCATTAGATGAAGGAGCTTACCGGTGGTTGCAAGAAAACACACATGGGAGGCATTGAGGTAGGGCATTCTTTAGGACTAATAGTAAGTGTGATATTTTATTGAAAAATCTCAGTGAGATATTGAACAAGAATATCTTGTTACCTAGAACCAAACCTATTTTCGGATTGTTGGAGGCATTAGAGTTTACTGGATGCTAAGGCATCAATCTAGGAGTGCTTGGGTAGCTAGACAATAAGGAAAGATGTGCCCAAGAATACCGCAGAAATTGGAGAAGACAAAAGCTGAATCTGCTTACTGTTTTCCATCATATGTTGGGGGGAATAGTTTCCAAATGAGGGAGGTAAACATGGAACAATTTGTTGTTGATACCTCACTTAGGAATTGTACATGTAGGCGGTGGGATTTGTCTAGGATTCCGTGTTTTCATGGAATAGCTGCTATAGGATTTTTAGGGCACAAAGTAGAAGACTATGTGCATGATTTTTACACATTTCATCCTATACTAAAGCATATGATCCAATTATACTTCCTACTAATGGGCCAAACAATTAGCCCAAGTCAAACCTACAAGGACTTATACCCCTACGAAAAATTAGACTACCCGGAAGACCTAAAAAAAGGTGAAAAATTTGTGAGAAAGGGTGAGAAAGGGTGAAAAAGGACAATACAAGCTAAGGACAACTGGGCTTTCAATATACAAGTGTAGAAAATGTGGCAATAGTTGCCACAGTAGCAGAAAATGTCTAGGACCACAGCTCAGAACCTGTGATGTGCAGCCAAATGTCCAACCCCCCCTCCCATTTAGATTCCTTCAGAACATGTGCCCACATCCCAACAACAGGTATATTTATTTTATCAGCTTTAGATAGTGTAGATTATTACTTACCTGCTCACCATATTCAATAAATATGTATGCTGCAACCTAATGTCCAGCCTCCCATTTAACTAAATATGGAACCAATGTACAGCTCCCAAAGAAGTTCCACTTCATCTATTTTTACTCCAGAATAGGTCACTCAATTTAATGATTTAAATTGCATTCACATGCAGCTTCATGTACACTTAATACTTACTATATTCGATTTCATTATGTGCAGCCTATTATTAAAGTTAAAAGGGCAAGAAGATGTGGCATTTGTGGTACAAGCAGCCATAATCAATCAACTTGTCAAACAGGAAGTGTAGTTTTAAATCCCAACATTACAAAGATTGATTTGATCAAAGAGAGATTGAACTATTCATATATCATGATTTTTGCTTTTTTGTTTTGCAAAATTCTAGATAGAATAGAAAATTTCATGTAATTTTGTGGTGGATATCAGCTTTCAGCATACAACTTGGATGGATAGAATGTAAATTGATAGAACTTGGATAGGCAGTGGTAAAGAAATGAATTTATATTTATAACGGGTTTTTGTACATGTGGGATACATACCATTTTTTTGATTCAATATCAATCTAAATACTGCAAATACATGTTGAAATCTCAGCATGTATTTACAGTATTTTCAGCTTTGAATTTCAACTTCAATTTCATCTTTGATACTTGCAAATACCTTGTTTCTTTTTTAAAGTTCATTATTATTGTAGCTTACTAAAATTGCTTGTTGGATTACTTAGGTACTCTTTTATTTAGGCTTTAAGCAATGCTCATTTGTCATGGAAATGCTCAATTAATCATGTACTAAATCTGCGTTTTGGATTACCCTAAAATCATTAACCATGAATGGAAATGCAAACATATGGGTATAACAAATGAGAGAGATTAACAGAAAACCAAAGGCATTTTCCATTTCTTCTTTCATTCCAATAAACAGAAAACGACTAAAACACCCTGGCTAAATTAGTAACCAAACTACTAAAACTACGACCACAAAAATCTAATATCTAAACCCTACAAACACAATCAAATGGACCAAATTTTGCCCAGAAATCTATGACCAAAACACCCACAAGCATCCATAATTTTGTATGTTTTCTCCGTTCAATTTTCTTCTCTTCTTCAAGCTTCTTCATTTTCTTCAACAATCCATGTATGACAATGGAAGCTCTTCCCCCTAGTTGAGGATCCACCCAACAAAAGTACTAACAATTTCCTTGACCCTAAATCCAAAAAATGATTAAGCACAGTGTGTATATATATATCGATTTGAAGAACAGATTGAGATACCTATTTAGCACACCCAAGAAACCTCCTACTAGGATTAGTATTGGTCCAAGAGGTCTTCATCATAGCAAGATTTCCATAGTAGCAATTTGATTGATGTATGGCTGAATTACATAGGTCATCCATCGCCTTCTTCTTCTTCTCTTCTCGAAAAGAATTTGACAAATTTTTCACAAACCAACAGGTTGAAGAAACACATTGATTAAATGAGATTTACAAAAACAAAAAAAAGAGTTAAATAAATGATATTTTATTTATTTATTTATTTTAATGGAATTGATGTTTTTATCCCTTATTAAATAGTCAACAATTGGAAAAATGTGTTGACCACACTAGAAATGCCAACTTCGTGAGTTGGGACCAAATGTGCCAAATTATGTAATATTTAGGATCAAATATATACTAAAAAAAAGTTTAGGACCAAAGTTAACAAAAGCTCAAATATTTGGGACTAAATTTGCAAATTTTCCTATATTTGGAAAGATTGTTTGGCACTAAAGATACCAAGACCTCAAATATTAAGGACTAAACATGTTAATCTTCTTTTATTCAGCACCAAATATATTCAAAAACGATATTTTGAACCAAAAATTCCAAGACCTCTAGTGTTAAAGACTAAACATGTCAATCTTCCTTATCTTGATATTAATAATTTTAATATATATATATATATATATTGAATATAAAACTAAATCCTATCCAAATTATAATTGCTAAAGATACCATCTAATTACTACCATATATAACTTGTGTTTTTAACTTTCAAATTCTCTACCTTTATAGTTCAAAATTGAATTCTGCAGTGGCCCTTGTGCTTAATTGTCTTCTATCATTAGAATTTCTTTTGTATCTTTCAAAAGTGCTTTCCGTGTCTAGCGCTCATGATCTTTTATATCATAGGTGAGGCTGCTACTAGTTGAACTATGCCTTCTTGACATTTTTTTACCAATATTTAATTTTATTTTGATGATTTTCCAAAATTTATTTGATAATTGGGATGCTACGTTAACTACTAGAGTTCTAGATCTCCTATAATATTCTTTAAATATTCTTTAAAATATTTTAAGACACTAAAAAAATCAATATGTGCAAATTTAATTAATCTAACACTATCAACGTCCTTCGACTCAATATTTATAACTTTTTTATTGAAAAAAAAAATTATAATTGTATTAAAAATTTTATAAATTAAACTGCGTCCATGTCAAAACATGGTTTTTCAAACTTATCAGGCAAATTGTTGTGCAATGTGGGTAACAGAATAATTTCTTTCTGATACGGACAAAATAAGAACGACTCAGTGATGAACTTGGAACAGTAGCGGCGTACTTCCTTCAGAAAAAAAAAAAAGCCAACCGTGCTTGGAAACAAAATAATCCGGACAAAATTTTTCTATATGATAAATTTGGTAGGGAGGATGCTGTTGATGATCATGGATTGGATCGAATAATTTGCATGTGAATTCACCTGTAATTGATTGATGGGATTTTTGTGTAAAAGGGATAATTTTGATGAGAAGCTCTTACTAACGAAAAAAGACGAATTTGATCGGCCAAATTTAAATACTCCATTATTACATTCCATAAATCTGTCGAAAGATTTAACCATGATTGGCAATGGCTGCTCCTCATGTCTTCCTTCATATTTTTCTCTGCGCTTCTTGTTGTGTTCTCTGCCCTCCTACTAAAGACAACAGTTAATATATGTTTTTCCATTAGAAATTGGAAGTGTTTCTCTCTTTCTCTCTAATTGAACTTCAAATATAAGTAGAATTCTAATACTAAAATTTTTAATAAAATAAATAACTGATAAATATGATTATTATTTTTTTTTTTTTACTGTGGTATCATGGACACTTCCAGCCCAAACTAATCCACCTAGGAAGGCCCAATAGTAGGAAGACAGTCAATTCTCCTGGATGATGTTACCCCTACACCTCATGGCAAGCTAGGAGGAAGGGGAGATTCAACCTCTAGATCTCTTGGCAAGCCAAGAGTTTAAGGGAAAAAACCTGGCCAACATGCCAGGGAAAGTTCCTACAATTTATGTATTTAAGTTATCCTTTTATTATGAAGAATTGGTTTTTATAAATATATTAGTAGATAAATTACTTTTGGTTGAATAATTGTTTAAATTTAATAAAATAATATAATAATATTTTAATTTATTATCATGGCTATTGCTGCTGCTCATACGGCCTTTATATATATATAAAAATTAGTACTATCATGATTGCTAAAGATATTAGCTCTATTCCAATAATACCTTCATATTTCTTATTTATAACTTTCTTTCTAATTTTTAAATTCTCTAAAGGCTCCTAATCATTAATATTTTCATGATGAATATATTAAATTCTAAATATATAGATTAAAAAATAAAGTAATTTAAATATTGTTCTTGATGAATATACAATATTATGTACAAAAATTACGATAAAAATTATTTTCATGATTACAAATTTAATCTTTCTGTGAATTGAGATTAGAAGTGTCCTATAGTATAACCTAGTATATTTGTTTGGTCAAGGGGCTTGAGGTCAATTAACATTTAATTATGACAATCATATTAAGTACTCATAACTTTTTGGATCATAAGTAAAATATTATCAACTGACCTCCGTCTTCTTGACATTTTATAAATCAATTATATATCTATTTAATACAAAATTTTAAGTAATATAATATAATATTAAAATTTATCGTGTCAACTAGCAGATGGAAAATAATTTTTTTTTTTTTTTTTAAAAGTTTCGAGTATCGAATCTCAGGATTTAGACATTTACATTTAGGAAATTCAATTGAAAGGAATCAATTGGTTCAATAGTTTTCATAATTTCTGTTAGATTATCATTTAAAAATTTCATATAATTCGAAAAAATTTTAAACAATAATTTTAAAAACTTTTATACTTTTAAAAATTTCATGTTATCACTAGAATTTCTTTTTTTTTTTTTTTATGATGGTATCTCGGACCCTTTCGGCCAAAACTAATCCACCAAAGGAGGCCCAAGAGTACGAAGATATCTTCCCTGAAGGTTACTTCTACACCTCTTGGCAAGTTAGGAGGAAGGGGAGATTCGACCCCTAGACCTCTTGGTAAGCCAAGAGGCTAAAGGAAGAAACCTGCCAAGCATCGCAGGAGAAGTTCTGCGTTAAAATTTCTTTTTATCTTTTAACAATACTTAATTTTATTTTGATGATTTAAAAAATAATAATAATAATAATAAAAATCTTTGAATATTTTAAGATTATGTTTTTAATTTTTTTTTTCAAAAAATAAATAAAGATGAAAGAAAATTATAAAAAATTTTATTAGATAATTAGAATGCAAAATTAAATAATCATGGAGTGCAGGATCTCGATATTTTCTAAGTACTCTAAGACACTAATAAAAATAAAATATTTGTCAGTTTAACTACCTTAAAATCTAATAGGATTGGCTTCCAATGAATTCTTGGTAGGACATTTCCGGTTGATTAGTTTGGAAACAGGAGATTGAAACTTGTCCAATCTACCCATCTTCATTCTGGAAAAGGAAATGGCTGTGGCCCTCAACTCTGTAATCTCTTCTGAACTCTCTGTGGATTGTAGGTCTCTTGTATAGGTTCTTCTGTTGTTTTACCATCGTGAGACCTAAAGTTTTTTTTTTTTTGGCCCTCTTTTGTTAGGTCATGCTGAATGTGTGTCTTCTTCTGACAATGACCATGCATACTAAATCCTGGTTGTTCAATTGGCTCACCGTTATATATTCTTTGATCAGTTTTGCTGGTTGAGGCTTGAAGAGATCCGTTTTTCTCATGTTCTTTTTGTATGGCCAGAAGTCACACTTCTGTTTCAGAGATAATGTTTCTTCTACAGAGGTGCTTTCCCAGAAGCTAGAACGGCGAACTTTAATCCTGGAGGCCATTGTGGGGTCTGCGCACGTGCAGGCGAGGATACTTCCTAGTGTCGCATAGCTAGAGCTTGCGATGGGGAGGGAGCATCGATCTGCTGAATCGGAGGTGAGATGATGAGTTGATGAGGATGATGATGCCGGAACCAAGGCCCTAAAGTTGATGATGATGCAAGTCAAGAACCCTGTTTTTTTTTTTTTTTTTTCAGTGTTTTGAACGGCCAAGGAGTTTCTTTGTTTCATGGGATTCTATGAGAATATCAAACAGCTTAACTTTTATTTGTTTGTCAACAACCACCACTTTCATCATGCAAACCCTTTTGGTGGAGCAAAATATAATATATATACCCTTTTTTTTTTTTTTAGTTTGAGATTTCAAGAACGGGCATCTCCTCAAAAGCTTTACCAACTATCAAATATTTGCAGCAGTCATGGGCAATGATCTTTTGAATTTGCTTTGCTACAAGAGACGTTTAACTCAATACCATAACATTTGTTGCCAAGATTTCAAGTTGCTTCTGCAATTTTCATAGAAATCATCAATTCCACTAATGTCCGTTTGAGACAACTGCACTGGCATCACTTAGAAGGACTCTCGAACTTTTTCAATGCCAATTTTGAGAGCTCATCATTATTAGGAACCAATTTTGGAGGGTCCAAACAAACTTGCCAACTATTTGAAATGACTTATCAATTTCATAAAGAGTAATCAACTTTAGTGTCTTCAATTTGTTGGAGCCATTGATTTGTTAACGAAGCACCTCAACATCCAGTAGTTGAAAACTGATCTCCACCCTTTAGATGGAATGTAAATGTTTCTTCATCATACCATCCAAAATTCAGCTTGATCTAAGAAGGATTGATGCCCTGATCATTAGAAAGAATTGGACTACTAGATGACTAGAAACTGTTGGACAGCTTATAGTTGCAGAAATTATACCAGAAAATTTGACCATTGGAAATTGATCTCCACCGCTCAAATAAAAGGTAAATGTGTTTCCTATTTTCTATAAAACTTTCAGGATGATCGGACGGAAATTGATGCTCCAGCTGGTAGAGGGATTCAAACTATCGGAAGATTGGAATCTCCTGGACAGCTTATGTTGCGAAAATTATATTACAAAATCCAACTGTTGAAAAATGATCTTGACCATTCATATTGAATAAAATCATTTCTTCTACTTACTAACAAAATTTCAGCCTAATCGGAGAAGTATCAAAGCTTCAATCGTAGAAAGAATCAGACTGTAGGATGAACACGAACTTTCTAGATAGCTCATGTTGTGAAAATTATATCTCAAAATCTGATCGTTGAAACCTGATCTCAACCATTCAGATTGAAGAAAACAATTTTATCTACTTATTGACATAATGTCAGCCTGATCGAAAAGTATCAGAGCTTCAAGTAGAAAGAATCAGACTATAATATGGGAACGAACCTTCTGGAGATCTCATATGTTGAAATTATATCTCAAAATCTGACCGTTGAAACCTGATCTCCACAGTTCTGATTGAGGAAAGATATGTCTTATACTTGCTGTCCAAAATTCAGCCGAATCAGAGACAAATTGACTACTTGATCATTCAGAGCAATTCAACTGTTAGGCTGAAATTCTCTTTCCCTTATCAATCATCAATTATGGTGATGCTATCTTGAAGTAATCATCCCACCTCATCAATCATCAAGTTGGGAAATTCAACATTTTCAACGACTTTGGCAGCGTTTATTTGGAGGAATTAATCAATTTCTTCTGCAACTTTGATGATTACTGGAGATGCGAACTCAAAGCTTTACTAGAAATTGGCGTTATGCCCCTTTGTTCTTCATTGTTTACTCCACACACCCCCCCCCCTCCGTTTTTTTTTTTGTTAAAATATCAACAAAATAACTAGATTTTATTATATGATTCCTCATTTTTTTTGAAACTTACTCTTTCTTTTTCTTTCTTTTTGTTTGTGTTTTTTTTTTTTTTTTTTTAATCCATTTTTTTAGTCTTTTCTTTTCTTTTCATTTCTTTTTTAATATTAAGATTGAACTTAGAATCTTGTACTAAACTGCCTAGTATCCCATAGAGGAATCAAGTCAAACGTAGTTCAAATGTGTCGTTTAACCTCATGCTTCAAAGGAGTAACATGCAATTTTAGCTCATGCGCCAAGGAGCATTCATTTGAATATGCAAATAGTTTACATTCGTGTCAAGGAGCCTTCATATCATCATGCAGACAGTTTACACTCATGTCACGGAGCCTTCATCATCATTTAGACAGTTTATGCTCGTGTCAAGGAGCATTCATATCATATTGCAAACAATTTATACTCGAGCCAAGGAACTTTTATCATTATTCAGAAAGTTTATACTAATGTCAAGAAGCCTTTATCATTATATAGACAGTTTAAGTTCGTGTTAATGAGCCTTCGTCGTCATGTAGACAGTTTATGCTCGTGTCATAGAGCTTTCATGCAAAAACTTTCTCTAATTTTTTTTAATTATTTTCTTTTTTACTAATCAATGAGTACTTCATAGGAGATCTTTTATTCAAATAGTTTATACTCTTATCAAGGAGTAACATGCAGTTTAACCTTGTGCGTCAAGGAGGATCTTGCAGTTTTGAATTCAAGCATCGTCAGTGTTTGAAACTGACTCTTCGTCTCCACATTCCGAAGATATATTACTTCCGCGTTGATATTCTTTCCATTCAACATCAATTTCAAGTGTTTGATCGGAAATAATGCTTAACTCCATATCTCGTCTGCGTGTAGCTAATTCTTCAAACGTTTTTGGTTGGATTCTTTTCAGGATATATTGAAGACTCTAGTGCATTCCTTGGACACACGTTTCAATAGTAGATTTTTCACATAATCGATCTCTGCAATTTAGATTTACACTTCGCCATCGATTAATATAACCAACAACTGATTCATCCTCCCACTGCTTTATATGACTTAACTCAAGCATACTTACCATTCGACGAGTGCTATAGAAACGATTCAGGAATTCAACTTCAATTTGATTCCAATTGTTGATTGATCCGGACAACAAATCAGTATACCAATCAAACGTAGCACCTTTGAGGGAGCGAACAAATTGTTTGACTAGAAGATCCCCATTTGTACTAGCATTGTTGCATGTCTCTATGAAATGAGCAATATGTTGCTTGGGATTACCTCTGCCATCAAACTGCTGCAATTTTTGAAGAAGATATCCTACAGGCATCTTCAGACTTTCAAATCTCCTTAAATATGACTTTGAATATGCAAAGGATGATCCTGAATTTCCTACACTTTTATCATCTAACATACTTTCGATAAAGTTTTTCAATTCACTTGCTGAAATGAGTCCATCAGTAGAAACATGAATTGTTTGTTCTTGTTGGATTGTTTTGGATCCATCAACCATTTGAGATTGTTTTTCGATGACTTTAACTACATTAGAATCATCAGACTCTTCTCCTTCCTTGAATGCAGTATCTTTTTGTGCTTCCTCAACACATCCTTGTGCACTTTGATTGGACTTACCATTTTCACTCAGCAATTGGGCAATTATGAGATCTTGTTGCTAAGATCTTGTGAATTTCACAAGATCTACCACAAGCTTGGTCAAATTCGTCAATCGTTCTTCTATTGTTGTAGCTTCCACCATCATCACGGTCAAAGGACCACTCTGGTTAATTCCAAAATTCTTAAGGGATTACTATAGACAAAATTAAACATGAAGGACCATAACATATCAAAACAAAAACTTAAGGGACTAAATTGGCGATTTATTCATATATATTAAAATAATAAAGTTAGAATTAAGATTTTAACTGTTATTAAAAATAAAAGTCACAATATAATTCAAAAAATGCCAAAAAAAATTATTCAATAGATACTAAAAAGAATAGAAAAAACAATAAAAATAATAATAATAAAACAGGATCAGTTTCTCTAAGAAAATTTCACTAACTCATTAACATGATTTGGATGTTCAATCCATGTCATTCTTTTAGATCTTTTACGTATAAATCCTTTTCCTTCTCCTTTTCCCGCAGCAAAATATTTATCCTGAATCCGATGATGCCGTTTCGATAAGTCAAAAAAATTCATACACTTCTCATAATAAATAACCTTATTACCAAGAACTTCTAATTGATCTCCAACTAAGTCTTGAACTACAAAAGGAGAATCCCAAAATGCACAACTTATAAATAATGCTTGATTTTTTATTTTCATTCCTTCAAAATAACTATCACCTTTGTCTTGAACTGAATAATCTCTTATATTTTTCCATTTGAATAATATCTTATATTTTTCACCCCTTATATAATTAGTTTTATAATAGAAAGAATATTATAAAAAAAAATTATTAGATAAATGGGATACTAAATTAAATAATTAT
>JAXGGT010022310.1:0-15819 GCA_035583425.1 Marsdenia floribunda
TTCCTTTGGATTAGGAATCCCAAAGGAAACAGAATTCCACATAAACTGACTAGGACTGATTCAAGGCATAATTAACATTTACCAACTCTATTTTGGAACTTAGAAGACGGTTGAATTTGCCCTATCTAATGGACCCTGGAATTTTGAAAATGAATTGGTCCTCTTTAGGCCACGAATCCAGGATGCATCTGGTTTTTTACATGGTTTAGACAGAATATTTTTGGGTTTTGTTAACTGGGCTACCAAATACTGCTACACTATACAGTTGGGTTCAAAGTTGGCCAAAACCTTAGACGCTATGCAAGGAGATGCCACTTAGACAGGATCGATCTCAAGGCACAAAATATTTTCGTTTTTGAGTTTTGGTGGAGATTACCAAACCTCTAAAACGTCTCCTCTGCATTGCTACACTGGATGGTATCACACATGTGGGTTTGCTGAAGTATGAGAGGCTCTCCAATTTTTGTTTCTTCTGTGGAGTTATTGGTCACATATGTAAGGCTTGTGGAGAGGCTAAGGATGTTGTATTGGATGTTAAACATATGAACTACGGGCCATGGATGGGTGGAGTAGACCATGTCTTTTCTTATCAGATTTTTTATCACCAACCTAATCTTCATGCTAACCACCAAGAGATGGGAGAGGAGAACTACTTTGTGGCTGGTTCAGACAGAGACACTCATAGAATTATGGCAGTTGCGAATACCATGGTTCCAATAAACAATGGAGAGGTGGGTGATCATGTGTCAACTCAACTTCAAATTCAGCCTATGACAAAGGAGACAAATAACATGATTCCATTATAGTTAACGCCAAAGGAGAGCGGATAATTGGACATAAGATTCTTAAGTATCACACCCCGTCTAATTGATCTCGTCATCGACATAATTAAATTGCCAACCTCGGTGATTGAGGTGCCCGACTATGACAAGAAAGAGAAGTGGGGTTTTCTTAAAGCAATAACACCTTGACTGATATTTATTTTTATTGTTTTGTAGGAGCCGGTGCTACGCAGGCGATTGCAAAGGCTCTTCTAGCCAAGAAAAATAAAAGAAAATTGGACAATGGTAAATTTATGATACCATGTAGTAAGGTTTTATCCTCTCCCTTTCATAAGGGAAGTTATTCGTTTGATGGTGCTTCATATTATGCTCTAGGGCAATTTGCAAAGAAGGAGAAGAAGGTCGATAAGCATTTGGCGAAGGAGACGATGAGGAAGGCATCATCTGGTGTGAAAGATTCTGTGCCCCAAAAAGAAAGTGGTGCTGAGGTGAGGCATAAATTACTGCAAGAAAAGATGTCGGGGCTAGGAAAAATATCAAGGTTTTGGAGGAGACGATGGGTAATGAGCTCCCACCACCTAAACAAGATGAAAAGGAGAAGGGGAAAAACAAAGTTTCTGAGGGGAAAGTTCCTATGGATAAAGGGACGAAATTCATGTCAGACTAGAATGTGATGGCGAAGGGTAAATTGAGCAATGCTAAAGATGTTGAAGATTATTTGGTGAAGAGTTATCCTCCTAGTGAGAGTTTAGCATTAGGAAAAACATAGCTTTGGGGATTTGGAAGGGTATTGGTTAAGGAAGAAATGCGAAGTGAGTGATTATCTGCATAGTGTTTTCATTTTGTTTTTGATAAATTGATACATAAATGATCAAATTATTTTTATTGTAATCGTCTAATTGTTCTTTTTGTTTAGGCTTGGTTTGCGGATGTGGAGTTGTTTCGTCGGTATAATAAGATCAAGGATAAAGCTAAGAAGGAAATTGTATCAAGAAAATCCTTGCAGGCAGAAGTGGAGGAGGTTGAATTGCTAAAGAAGAAAGTAGACGAAGAGTTATTAGCTGAAAAGAAGAGTGTGGCCTCCTTCCAGAAGGATTTGGACGAACTTAAGAAGGTAGCTGAGGGATGGGAAAAAAAGTATTGGGAAGAGCATGCCTATCATGCCAAGTGGGAAGAGTCAGCAAAATTTTTGAAGGATAAGTACGAGGACGAGGATGAAAATATTAATGCCCGAACGTTCAATTTTTGCAAAGAAGCTTTTTTAAAGTCGGAGGAGTGTCAGAATTTAGTTAATCGAATAAATTTAGGGACTATTAGAGATGCTTTTAAACATGCATCGTCTTGTGTTTTGGATAAACATCCCAAATTTGTGTTTTCGGAAGAATACCAGGTTTATTTTAATGAAGAATTTAGTAAGACTTACGTGATGCCCTGGGAGGAAGGTTGTGATCTGAATTCTCTATTAAGGAAGCTTCCCACAGTTAATAACTCTAATGCAGAAGATGATGAAGAAGACATAGTGATGGAGGAAGGACACGATGGGGGTAATATTTTAAGGCCTATGGACGATGGGGCGAGTGCCCAAGGGATTGTGACAGAGGAAAGTGTTGGTAGCTTACCGACTGAAGGTATCGAGACAATGGAGGATGAAGAGCGAGGGACGATGGAAGTGGACCCCTCGTCTAGGGATTGAGCTCCTGATTTGTATCTGTTGTTTTGATGATGTAAAGGATTGACAAATTTTATTATATATATTTTAATGAAAATTGTGAATTCGGGTAAACTGATGTTTGTATTTTTTTTTCCCTTTTTTTTTAGCCTTTTGGACGATGTGAATAGTATTTCTTGGATGATATTGAATTTCTTTAGTATTCTGATGTTCCTCTTTTTTTTTTTTTTTTTCGTACGATGTGGATACAAATATAAACGGAAAACTAATGAAATATTGATGATAATTGTTGTATAGTACCATAAATGCAAAAATAGTAGAAATTTTCAGTGACTTGTCTGGAAATCATGGAGGATAAAAAATGGTTAAGGTCTGTACGATGATGAGAAATATAATAAATATTCTTTTGGATTGAACTATGTTTTATGGGAAGAATTTTTTCAAATTCTTGGTGTTCTAGGTGCGAGTAAGTTCTCTTCCATTCATGTATTGGAGTTTATAGCTTCCATTGTCGTTATCTTTTTTGATGATATATGGTCCTTCCCAAGTTTGGTAAAGTTTTCGGCTTGGTTCTTGTCTGCCTACTTCATTTTTGCGGAGGACTAGATTTCCTGTTGTTAAAGGTCTAGGTTTTACCCTTTTACTATGATATTGATTCAGTAGTCACTTGTAATGTGTCCCTTTTTGTGTGGTTTTTCCTCTCACTTTGTCCAGCATGTTAAGATTTTCTACAATCTTTTGGTTGTTGGTTGTCTCGTCAAAGATTTCTGTTCGTAAAAATGAGCTGCCAATTTCTACCAGAGTCATTGCCTTAGTTCCAAAACATAAGTTGAAAGGGGATTCGCTTGTTCCGGCATTAGGAGTAGTGCGATATGACCACAAAACATGAGGCAGTTCTTCCATCAATCGTCTTTTGGCTGAATCAAGTCTTTTCTTCAGTCCTTGGAGAATGATGCGATTCATAACCTCAGCGAGTCCATTTGTTTGTGGATAACCTATAGATGAAAAACGATGATCCATAAGAAGTTCAGTACAGAGTATTTGGAAATATTTGGACTCGAATTGAGTTCCATTGTCTATGATTTGGATTTTTGGGATGCCAAATTTAGTGATTATCTCATGCCAAAAGAAATCTCTCGCCTTTTTGGGAGTGATAGTGGCAGTCGATTTTGCTTCTGCCCATTTTGTGAAATAATCAACAGCCACAAAAAGGAATTGATGTCTTCCAACGGCTTTCGGGAATGGTCCCAAGATATCCATGCCCCATTAGTAAAATAGAATGGGGCAAGATAATGAATGTAATTCATGTGCTAGAAGATGGTGGAGATTTGCATGAATCTGACACTTCTCGCATTTTTGAACGAACTTTAGGGCGTCTCCTTCCATAGTTAGCCAAAAGTAGCCTGTCCTCATGATTTTGCGGATTAGGCTTCGAGTGCCGATATGAGTACCACAGATCCATTCGTGGATTTCTCGTAGAATATAATTACCTTTGTCTTTGGTTATGCATTTTAATAGTGGCCAAGAGAATCCTCTTCTGTATAATTGGTTGTTTAGAATGGTATATCTCGAGGCGAATGATTTGATCTTCTTCGCTACTTGGAGATCGTCTGGGAGGAATCCGTCTTTGATGTATGAAAAAATAGGGGTGATCCATGTAAATTCCATATTCGGTTGGCTTGCCTACGCTCGATCGTCTTACCTACTTCGACCTCATCCGCCACGGGTAAACAAGGTGTCATTGCTTTAAGAAAACCCCAGTTCTCTTTCTCGTCATAGTCGGGTACCTCAATCACCGAGGTTGGCAATTTAATTATGCCGATGATGAGATCAATTAGACGGGGTGTAATACTTAAGAATCTTATGTCCAATTATCCGCTCAGTGGCCCCTCATGTCAATCGGTGTAGCCATACTCCATCTGATGTGTGACACGTATGCCACGCGAATCATTCGGCTGTGATGTTATAGGTGGCATTTGAAATGTGTGAAATAGGCGCGTCGTTTCGTACTGACAACTGTGTCAGTTACTGCGGCCTCCAATCATCTCTTTCTTCCTCGATACTGGGGAAGACCATAATGCCTTCCTCTCTCTCCTCTTTAATGTTGCTTTGCCTAACGCGTAAGCATTTCTCTCCCCCCGTTTCTCTTTTCCTCTTTTTTCCTCCACTCTTCTTCTTCACTGCATTTCTTCTTCCTCCTTTTGCTCTCGTTTTCCTCTGCCTTGGTTGCTCTTTGCTGCTATTACTTTCGAAATTTCTGGCCAGCTATTTTCAAATCTGTTCCGATCAATATCTTCCCTGCCTTCAACTATTCCTCACGGTAAGCACTTGGTTTGAACTGTTGTTCCTTTCGTTAGATTTTGTCGCTGCGTTTATTTTTGTGTCGTCTGTTTATCTCAGAGGTGTTATTTTACCACTAGCCTCTTCGCTAGGGTTTTTGTTTAGGTTAGGTTGTGAGTGACTGCCTAGAAAAGACTTTTAGGACCATGGGTGTGAAGCATGTTGCTAGGAAGATTGTGCGAGCTCTGAGTGTGCCAGGGTTGTCCCTTTATGAACTTCATGCGGACTGCTGGAGATTGTGCCAAACGATGCAATCTAGGATTAGACGGTTTGGAGAGAGGTGGGGTGTCGAGTTTGTAGAGAGGTGGGGTGTCGAGTTTGTAGAGGTCGATCCGTCGAGGTCGACATCAGGGGCTACCTTGTAGAGGTGGGGTGTCGAGTTTCCAACCATGAACGCTCGTTGGTTGATCTATCAAGGTGTAGACCCAGGACAACAACCACAATAGTAGAACCGTTGTCCCTCTTTCGTCCCATACCTCTGTTGAATCATAAAGAAATGCCTAAAACTATCTAAACTCACTGCCACACCACTAATTTTACATAGAATTATATAACCCACTACCACTCTAATCCCATTTCACAATATTGGCCCAAGATTAATTTGCTAAAACCTCACAATATCTTCAAATAACTTATGTACAGGAAATCATAAACTTGCCTTCAATTGTGCCACATAAAATACCACACCATCGTCTGGATAATCATTCGTGTGCATACCCCCTCCAGGATAGATTATTTCATAGTCTTCGTCCAAATCATAATCCTGTATCAATGAATACTCTTTTTCTTCGTCCAAATCAGATTCAAATATTAAATACTGAGCTACTCCTACTTTCTTCTCCCTTTCCTCACTTAAAACGATATCAGGCCCAATTCTAGCAACCTCATCCCTAGTCGGATCATACAAATTCACTAACTCTTCATTCTCTTCGTCTATATAAGGCATCACTACCTCTTGCCCATGATACCTATACACCACCCCACAACACCTACTACTTTTTGTTCACAAATAACCCATTTTTGTTAGTCTAACCCCATAAAAATCAGTTTCCTCTCTCTCCTCTGCTGGAAAATGATCATCATCGTCTGACATAGCCCCTTCATATTCAGTAACAACCCAATCCCCTTCCCTTTCTGGCGAATTATTTTCATCATCCTCCCCTTTGTCCACTGGCACATCCCTCAGTACATTGTGATAACTTGAATCGCTTTTCGATACTTCCTCTTGACT
The DNA here is from genome assembly GCA_035583425.1 of Marsdenia floribunda. Taxonomy (NCBI): domain Eukaryota; kingdom Viridiplantae; phylum Streptophyta; class Magnoliopsida; order Gentianales; family Apocynaceae; genus Marsdenia; species Marsdenia floribunda. The sequence continues at coordinate 6,023 of JAXGGT010022310.1, forward strand.
CACCTGATTTGCTTCATTTTCCATATCGTCCAAATCAACCTGTTCATTTTCACCCAATTGCTCATTCCATCTATCCTTTCTTGATTGTCTAATCCACTATCATCAACCACCTCCATTCGATCTACCCCAAACGATCCAACCTCTTGGCTCAACTTAGATGGCCCAATTTCTTGATTAAAACTAGACGATCCCGAGTCCCTAAACAACTTATTCCCCTAAAAGACACCTCACTTGCTGACAACCTCTCATAATTCTAGTTTGTCCCACTATGTTCTTCCATAATCCAATATAATAACGGCGATCAGAAAACTTGGAGAAAAAGAAAACAAAACGCACCTGTATTAGAAGAAGAGATTATTAGATTTCTTTCAGACGATGAAAGATTGCTAAACTCTTCACAAATGATTGACACAAACTACTGCAAATAAAAACCAAACATTCAGACGATGACACTCCTAGACAATCAAAAACATATAAACACAATAACAAAGCTTTCAACACGTCACTTACCAAAATAAGATCTCAGCAAGGCTGCCGGAACAAATTTTACTATCGAAAATAACACGTGTCCCAAGTCACAGCAAAAACACAAACCCAACAAATCGAGATGAAACAATTGGGGAATCTTTTCAATAAAATACTCCCAAGCAGTCAAATCATCACCACTCCTAAGACACATTAATTGAACTAACGATTAATTTTTAATTTTTTTCCTCGTCCCGTTATGATTTTCATTATTATTATGTTCTAAATTTTTATTTTTTCTTTATTTTTTTTTCCGAAAGGGCATTATGGACCATCCCAATTTTTATTTTGAAAGGACATTATGGTAATTTATGGTAATATTTCATTACCATCCCAGTTTTTATTAAAATTTGAAAGGGCATTATGGTAATATTCATTACCATCCCAATTTTTATTAAATATTGAAAGGGCATTATGATAATATTCATTATCATCCCAATTTTTATTAAATGTTGAAAGGGCATTATGCTAATATTAAATATTTATTTATTTATTATTATTAAAATATTAATTCTTGTCTAATTAGAGAATTAAGAATCTTGATTATTATTGTTATTATTATTACTATTAAACGACGAATCATTTTCCTACAAGTATTAGAAGTCGTAAAAATTACCATTTCTTTTCAATTTATAAATAGAAACAGAGAACCCCAAAAACCACATAAGTGGACTTTAACTTTCTCTCTCATATTTTTATCGCTTTACTTTAAGCATTGGAGGAGTCTATTGGGAAATCTCCCTAGTTTTGGCTTTACTTTTGCAAGATAAAGAACCTTGCTCAGCGAACGAGGAAAATCAATCGGAAAAGACTGATCTGCCTTGAACGCTCAAATAGGACCAAAAATATCTCTTAAATAAAGTGACTAAAGATTTGTAAATGTTTTTGTAATAATATATTTATTTTTTTGTTATATGTAATTATAAAAAATAATGTGTAAATTTATTTATAAAGAATTACTAAAAAAAAAAAAGGAAAAAATGTCTGGTTTTTGGTGCCGTCTCCATTTGGTTTAATCATTAAACGTGTTTTTTTTTTAAAAAAAAAAAAACTTATTTAAATATTTAAATCATTAAAATAAAGATCATACGTATAATGTGATATATATTTATGACTTTCAGGAGGACGTCAATCAGCTTAAGGAGAAATATATACACAGTTCTTCATCATCGGACTTTGTAGGCAATGTTATTATTTTTGCACTGCCATTGATTGTATGACATTACTATTATAGTTATTATGTTATATTATTAAAATTTATGTTTTATGTTATTAGGATTTTATTTATGTTATTGGATAATATTATTGTACTTTTTGATTATGTTATTTGGTTATATTAATTTTTGTTTTATTTGTGGTATTATAATATTACGATTTTAATTTTTTATTTGGATTTATACAAATTAATATTGGTTTCTTCTATTTTAATTGTTATTTTTATTTAAATTTAAAGGTTTTTAATACAAATATAAATAGGAAATATTAAGTTATTAAAAATTTATTTAATATAAAAAATAAAATTGCGAGGGTAGAAAGAGCCAAGGGATTTGTGAGGGCAAATAAATGAACTAAGGATTAGGCCTTCGCAAATCCGTCACAATCAATGAGGGCTTTGCGAGAACAATAAACGAGCTAAAAATCAGGTCCTCGCAAAACCGTCGCAATCGGTGAGGGTTTTGCTAGAGCAATAAATGTATCATAGATGATGCACTCGCAAAGCCGTCGCAATCAGCAAGGGCTTTGCTAGGGCAATGAAGTCTCTTGTACGAATGCTCTCGCTAATCCACTGCAATTAGTGACGGCCGCGCTCAAAAAATTGCCTTCGCAAAGCTGTTGCAATTTGACCATTCTGACCAAAATAAATAGCCTTCGCAAATCCATCGAAAATTATGACAGTTAGAGTTTGCCCTCGCAATTTGCGACAAGGATTTTAGCAACGGCCTATCTCCCTTGCAAAGCCCTCTCAAATACCAATTTATGAGGGATTTACGAGGGGACAGGCTGTCGCAAATCTTCAGTTTTCTTGTAGTGATGGATGTACAACTTATTAGTTATTCTCAACGGCATATAGATCTTCGAGTGGATAATTGCTTGCATGATGGAGTGTGTTTTCTCACTTGTTTTTATGGGCATTGGAATGCATCTCAGAGAAAACATTCATGTGACTTTTTGGGGAGGATTGGCATTCAACGTCAATTGACATGGTGTGTGATAGGAGACTTTAATGAAATTTTATATGCCAATGAGACTACTAGTAGATTGGGAGACCTGCTTATTTGATGCAAAACTTTAGAAGGGTGGTAGAAGATTTGGAACTCACTGAAATATTCATGGACATCAATTCTTTTACTTGGTGGAATAAAAGATCTGTGATGCGTCTACCTGCGCCAAATTATATCGTTGCTTTGGTAATTGTTCCTTTTGTCTTATGCAGCCTCAAAGTTATGTTCGAACTCTACCTGGTCTCATCCGACCATCATATTTTTTGGCTGAAATTGGAGCAGCCGAAGAATAAAGTTGGTGGACAAAACAAATGGCCAGTACAAATAGAGCCTTCGTGGCTCAACGACAATGATTGTACTAAAATTATTGAATTAATGTGGAGGGGAAATGACTGGGAGACACCTAGAAGTTTATTGGATTCATTAGAGGGCCTTAAGCTTCAACTTCATGCTTGGAGCACAAGGAAGTTTGCCATAATTCCAAAGGAAATAAAGAAATTGCGTACAAAATTGTTCAACTTGGAAAATTCCCAGCCAACTTCAAGGTTTAATTGATGTGGAGAATGAGTATTGGATGAAACGTTCGAGATGAATGGGGATTGAAACACTACTTGTTTTCATGATCACGCCAACATCGTTATAGGCAAAATCGAATGACGAATCTAAACCACACTCCTTGACTTCCATCTCCGGCTGCTTCAATGGATGAACTCGACATTCTTGAGTAGATCTCGACACTAAGCTCTGATACCAAGAACACACAACTTTCCTTCAGTCAGACGTTGCGAAAAGAAGGCAATAAACAATAAAACACAAGTAATTACGGGCAAGGTGCCCAATCTTTCACTATATTCTAAATAGTAAAGGATACAAGATATGAGTGCCTATGAATAGAGATCACTCGGGTTAACACCCCTAGCCCAGATAGGAACAAGGACACAGCTAGTCTAATCTATCAATGCCTTCATGTCCTTCTCTCTCTAGAACTACACTCTAGAGCTTCTCTCTCTAACTATACTAGGGACTCTGAAAATATGAGATTATGAGAGTGATTACAAATGAATGAGCTCTCTCTTGTTTATAGAGAAGAGGGGTTCTCATCGATGGCTAAGATCGTGACACATGTAAGGAGATCCTCAGGGTTCGTAGCCTAAGCCCGTGAGGCTTCCTAGATCCGCTAGGTCAAGAGACCAAGTCTTTATCTTCTAGAACTCTCCAAAACCTTCTAGAACATTCCATGTTGACCAAGTCTTCCAGCTGAACTACTTGCTTGACTTGACCATGGTTTGCACCAATCCGCACCACTGCAAGGTCACGGCTAACCCACACGAACCATCATTTCACCGAACCATCTGAGTCTACCAGCCCAGTCTATCCATCGAACCATTGAACCCATGTGAGCCACTCAAGTCTGACCCACTCCATAGCCAAGGCATGCTATATGTGTACAAGCATGGGCACTATTTGAGCTACCCCAACACTTGGGTCTCAAGCGCCTAAGTCTGCATTCCATAGATATCCCTAACATTTATGGCACCTCTAGAGCACACGGGCAACGCCTTTGCACAGATGAGAAACCCTGCCATTGTGCTGGCCCCGGGCTCGGAAGAAAGGGTCCCACAATTATCACGACCTAAATCCCAAGTGTGACACGCCGCGTATTGAGGTACAACTCAACACGCAAGGCTCAAAACTAACATGGTATTTAGAAAATCTAAACAATCCTTAAATCAAAAATACGATTCCAAGAAATTTAAAAGGTCCAAACATCATACAATCCAATAACAATTCTAAAATTGTAACTAAATAGAAACTAAAATCCCTCCTCAAAACCTTTATTCCGAAAACCAAATCCAAATACTTATCTGGCACTGCCTGCAAAAGAAATCATAAATAGTAGAATGAGCTATGAAGCCAGTAAGTAATCCAAAACTTCTCATCAGATTGGACATAAAAGAAAATCCTTTTTCGAAAAGAAAAACGTAAAACATGTTTACTTTTCATACATAATAAAAATAATACATAAAGCAATCTTGTAGGCTCAAAGTCTCATAATTTTTGCCTAAACCGGATATCCAGCCCAACTCTACTCCCACAAGGAGTTAACGAGTTGAAAAACATACATACAGGATGTTTGTCTACTCACCAACAGATAGGAATAACGAGAACAAGTCCTCTAGGCATACAAAACATAAGTCGTGCATAATTGTTTCAAAACATACATATATTTAATAAAAATATAAGTCATACCCAATTGAATTTAGTAAAGTATAAAGAAAATATTTTAAAAAAATTAAAAACGAGAAGAATCGAATTACTTACCTCAATTTAAGCTTAACCAAACCAAGCTTAACTCAAATAATCTGAATCCCAATATTATCCCTTACCTATTTATATACAATGATTAAATAATGTTCTATCATCATCTATTTACCAGTAATCCAAATATCTAACTTAAATATTTCTTATATTAATCCAAATACAATCTAAACTTAAATTTTAAAATAATAAATATTAAAATATTAATAAGATAATTAAAATGTATATGTCATAAAAATAATCATAAATTTTAAAATATTAAAATACTTTTTTAAATAAAATATTTAAATAATAAGATATATATATATATATATATAAACAATGATTTGCGGCAGTAGTACTGCCGCTTCTCCTTATTTTTTAAAACTTTTTTTTTTTAATCAAATATATATATATACACATACATTCTGTAATAAAATAATTATATATTAATTAATGAAATAATTAATTCTAACAACAAAAACAATACATAATTAAATACCTAAAAATCCAATCTTTAACTCCTATAAAACATGGTCTTAAATAAACTCTAAATAATAATCCAAAAGATTACTAACCTTGATTGTAACAGGAATCGTAGGCATAATTATAATTATCAAATCGTAGGCATTTGTCAGTATTTGAAAAAGCTTCGCCTCACTCACTTTCTAACCTTATACATAAAATATGACAAATCTATCTAAAATAACTAGTGTTTCTAAACTATTTATAGAGAAACAAGAAATAAAAAATTATAAAATAGGTCCCTTGAGTTTTTAAGTCATTTATTAAGGTCCCCAAACTTATAAATTACCGAAATATCCTCCTTAATTTGGGCACGAGTATTACAATAGTAATCGTATACATGCTTTGAATGAGACTTTTATCACCCTAATTCCAAAAATTAAGGCTCCTATATCTATGGTTGATTTTTGGCCTATTAGTTACTGTAATGTAGTGTATAAAATTTTTTCGAAGGCTTTGGTGAATAGAATTAAAGCTATTTTAAATAGGATTATTAGTGAAGCTCAAAGTGCGTTTGTTAGTAATTTTTTAATTACGGATAACATCCTTATTGCAACTAAAGTTTTTCATTGGCTTAGCTTGGGTAAACACCAGATTAGTCTAGATGCATATGCTATTAAAATAGACATGAAAAAGGTGTACGACAGAGTTGAATGACAATATCTGCAATCGATTCTATACAAAATGAACTTTCCTAGTAGATTAATTGCAATGATTATGCAATGTGTTACAACTATACAGTTTTAGATTCTCATTAATGACGAACCCATAGAGCAATTTCTTCTTACAAGGGGAATAAGAGAAAGGGATCCTCTATTCCCATATCTTTTCATTTTGTGTGTAGAAGCGCTTTCTTATCTGAAAAACCATGTTGTTAATAAGGATATGTGAAGGGGCATTCAAATGGGAAGGGAAGCATCGCAACTCTCACATTTATTTTTTTGCAAATGATCGTCTCTTGTTTTTACAGGATTTAGTTGCTAGTCCCACACTCTTCTCTTGGTCGTTTTGAACATTTATGAGAAAGCATTAAGCCAAAAAATCAACATGAGAAAATCCTCCATTTACTTTTCAAGAGTATACCTACTACAACTAGATGAAATTTGGTGGCTCAACAATTGGATATGAGAATTAGTTTAGGTGAAGGGAAGTACTTGGGGCTACCATACCTTATTGGTAAATAAAAAAAAAGAGATTTTTGCATACTTGAAAGATCGGGTGTGGAAGAAAACTTATGAATGGAAAGAAAAACTATTGTCCCAAGGTGGTAAGGATATCTTGATCAAATCGGTACTACAAGCAATCCCCACTCTTGCTATGTCGGTCTTCAAATTGCCAAATTGGCCCTCAACACCCAACATGCTAGTTACTTCCGAATAGGGGTCATATCAAGCTTAATGTGGAAGCCTCTTTTGGCTTAAAGGGAGCTAGTTTTGGATTTGTATTGCATAATTATTTCGGGAATGTTCTCTTTTCAGGTGCTGGCCCTCTCCCTAGTTCTCTCTCAGCCTTCCGTGTTGAATTACTAGGGTTATTGTGATACCCCATCTCACACCAAAAATATATGTGAATATGTCATGGAATATAAATGTGGGCCTAGGTAGTCATTCTCAGCTCAGGATATCTCTTTTGGTACAACAAGGATGATACCAAGTAGTTGACCGTGGGTACTGCCAAGCCCATAGTCATGGTGCGGGCTCGCAGACCTGGGTCGTGACAATTAGTATCAGAGTGGGTAGCTAACCCAGACTATGGGAACTAAGTGCTACACCATATGTGTGGTGGAAGCCACCTGTAGAATCTCAGATGTCTACTGGTTGATCTTGGGCTTAGACCAATTATGTTGGGCCCTAGTGGGGATGCTTGGCCTCAAAGGGGTGTGAATATGACACCCCGTCCCATATCCAAAATCTATGTGAATATGTCATAGAATATAAGTGTGGGCCTAGGTAGTCATTATCAACTCAGGATATCCCTTTTGGTACAGCAAGAACAAGTGCCAAGTAGTTCACCGTGGGTGTCGCCAGGCCCACATGTGATACTCCATCACACATTGGAAATATATGTAAATATGTCATGGAATATAAGTGTGGGCCTAGGTAGTCATTGTCAACTCGAAATATCCCTTTCGGTACAACGAGGACGGTGCCACGTAGTTGACTGTGGATCCTGCGAGGCCCATAGTTGTGGCGTGGGTTTGCGGGCCTGGGTCATGATAGTTGGTATCAGAGTAGGTAGCCAGCCCGGACTATGAGAACTAAGTGCTTCACTATATCTGCGGTAGGAGCCACCTCTAGATTCACATACGTCTACTGGTTGATCTTGGGCTTAGACCAATTATGTTGGGCTCTAGCGGGGATACTGAGCTTTAAGGGGGGTTGAATGTGATACCCGTCCCACATCGGAAATATATGTAAATATGTTATGGAATATAAATTTGGTCTAAGTAGTCATTGTCAACTCAGGATATCCCTTTTGGAACACCGAGGACGAGTGTCAAGTAGTTGACCGTGGGTGTCGCTAAACCCACAATCGTGGTGCAGGCTCGCGGGCCCAGGTCGTGACAGTTATGAAGGAGCTTTGAAATGGTTCGAGGTCTTTTTAACCATGACTCAGTTATTGAATCAGACTACCTTTCTTGGGTAACATAACTACATAGTGCTGAAGCTAATTTGTCACCCTTTGGCTACTTTCTTGAGATGCTTCAATCTCTTATTTTTACCTCTAATTCATGTTGCATTCTTTTTCAACCTAGGACGTCTACTCTTGTTGCTCATTCCTTAGCTACAATTGGTCTTGGTTTAGAAACGATTGTAGTATGGAGGAACTCTCATTCTTCTGTTTTCGCTTCACTTCACCGTGATTGGCTTTTGTGCAATGAAATTTAATTTCATTTTTCCTCAAAAAAAAAAAAGTGTTAAGTTACATTTATTTCCATGAATTTTAAATTTAGATATTCAAAATTTTTACAATATATCTAATTTATTTTTTTAAAAAAAAACAAAATATTATCTAATTAATACTTAAATTTTCTGGTACTTATTTTTTAGCAAAAAAAAAAAAAGTACTTCTATTTTTATTAAAAAAATATAATACTTTGGAGGCAAATTGGTGTAAATAGTCCTTAAACTATGTCCATTTGGTGACATTGGTTCCTAAATTAATTTTTTTGTGACATTGGTTCCTAAATTAATTTTTTGGTGACATTGGTCCCTGAATTATTTTAAATTGTGTAAGATTGGTCGTTTCGTTAAAAATATTTATTATTTTACCGTTAATTTTTTTAAAAAAAAATTTACCTAAGGAAATTTTAGTTATTTCATAATAATATTACACAAAAAAAAAAGGAAAAAAAAACAACAACAAAAAAACCTAACATAAATGTATATATGTATGGTGAAAAGAATGAGAAAAATGACTATATGTATACGTATTTGTATAATAATATATTTTTCTTTTGTATAATATTACTGTAAAATGACTAAAATACCTTTGCAATTTTTTTTTTTTTAATATTTTGAATCGGAAATAGCAACAGCGAGGGTAACTGAGTATATTTAATTTTGAATTTTCTTTGATACTTTTTGACTATCAATCTGATTATGCTTTCCGTTGGTAGATCTCACCAACTGAGATTCGTGGCACTCTTCGTCCCGTTAAACCAACCATTTGTATATATATTGGGATTCTTGGGGCTTTGGTGGCTGGATTGCCTTTGGCAGCAAATCCTATAGATTAAAATTGCCCCTAAATGCAAGCATTCGAGTAAGATTTCTTTTCTATGTTGTTGGAGTCTTATTTGTGGGGCTTTTGCGTTGAGACAATGCTCACCTTCTTAAATTGGAAAATTGGCCATTTTAGTCCCAATTCATTTTTCGTTTGAACAAAGGGGTCTCTGTTTTTTATTTTTGGACAAACAAATCCCCATTCTTTTTTTGTTTGGACAAAGGGATCCCTGTTTTTTAATTTTTGGATAAATGAATCCTCAATCTTTTTTTGTTTGGACAAATGGGTCCTTTTGACCAATTTTTGTCTAAAAATAGAACAAACGAAGAGAAAAATTATGAGAAATTAAAAGATAAAATGAATTAATTATGATTACAATGTGTAGAATAATAATAAATCATGTTAAAACTAACATTTTTTTTTCCTAAATACAACAAAAGAAGAGAGAAATTATGAGAAATTAAAAGATAAAATGAAATAATTATTATCACAATATGTAGA
>JAXGGT010022330.1:0-15817 GCA_035583425.1 Marsdenia floribunda
TTTTACACAAGTTTTAAAAGTTGGGCCATTCACTGTGCGTCTGCCAAAAACAGGGCCATTTTAATCAAAAACCCATGTCTCCAATGTTAGTTTTGAATTTTGGTTAAATTAATAACATCTTCTTCATGCGTTGTAGGTCAACTGATACTAGCCTTAACACGATGTACTTATGGCTGTCATGACCTTGAGTTCACATTAATGGAGATCTTTATTTCTTCTCAAAAAAATGTAAATTAAACGGCAACTTCTTATTTTATTTATTTAATAAAAACGAATAAAATTAATATTATACACAATATTATTCATAAATTCACTTAAAGATTTTTGTTTTTCTCTCCAAAATCATATTTTATATTTTATAAACTTCATTATCTATTTTTTTAACCTCAAATTCAAGTTTTTACTGTGAAATTCTTGTTTGAAAATCTATTTTGTATTTAATTAATTTCATCTCATTTTCTTCGAATTTTATTTTCGTATAAAATATATATAAAAAAAAAGATTTTTAGAGATTGATAACAGATTTGTAGAAATTAAAGAAATAATGAAGAAATAAGAATAAACTAGATCTTTAATAATAATAATAAAGAATGATTAAGTATACTAAAATTTTGAAAAATATTTATACAGATTTGAAAAAGATTTGCAAATATTGTAATAGTTTTGTAAGAAAACATGTGAGCAACTAACCTTTATTTGACGAAGATGTAATGACCAATTTTTTAAGTCATTTTAGAAAATATTTAAATTAATTTGTTCTCCAAAAGAAAAAAAAAAAAAAGAATATTAAATATAAAATATTACTCTTTTAAAAATGAGATTTAATATTTTGCTAGTGACTTTTTTTTTTTTTGATAAGTATTTTTTGCTAGTGACTTAACTATGTATATTCGGCTTCTAATTAATATTTTACGTCTAATATTCATAAATTAAAAAAAAAAAGGGTATATTAATACTGCATATAAAAGGGTAATAACTTGTTATTTTGTTTAAATGCACAAAATGTCTTAGATTGTAATTATAGTTGCTACTTTTTATGTCTACATTCAAAATAATTTTCGCTCTAAATGTGTAATACTTTCGTCCCACATCATAAATATATGTGGATATGTCATGGAATATAAGCATAGACTTAGATACTCATTGTCAACTTGAGATATCCCTTTTGATCCAGGACGGTACCACCAAACCCATAGTTGCGACATGCACGACAAACTCTTATATTATTAGCATCTGGTTTTTCGTAGATAGGGCTACACTTTTTTCAAACGAGGTCTATTTTTTTTTTTTTTTTTTTTTTTTTTCTGATGACAGTATTTTTGAAAACCTGTGAAACAAAAATTCATATATGAAGACATCTAATACTATATAAAAGTGTGAAGAAGTGTTTTTTTCCTTTTTTTTTTTTTTGTGAAGACTAATTTATCTCTATTTAATTAAAAATAATTACTTAGAATAAAATATTTAAATATTATAATGATAATTTATGATACTCATTTATCTTTCAAATGTTACAATAGTAATTATTAATTTAACATTCATTATCTACTTAAAGAATAATTACTTAGAATAAAAGGTTTAAATATTATAATGATAATTTATAATACTTAGAAATTCATTATTTGACATTTTAAAGAATTATTATTGACTTAATATAGAATAGAAAAATAATTTTTAACAATTTAACAAAAAATTATTTAATTTTTAAAGAATATTTTGACATTTTGATATTCTAATTAATTATTTGATGGTATTTTGTTATATACATTTATAATTTAAAGTAAAAAAAATTAATTTTTAAAAACAAATGTAAAATTATCGTAAATGAGAAAAATTAAATATTCATTTGAATACTTTAATTTCTACTTTTTTTTTAAAAAAAATAGTTAAGGGTGATTTTGAATTTGAACTTTTTTTTGAGATTGCTCTTTTTTTTTTTTAAAAAAGTTGAGTGAATTGCAAAAAATGAGAAGTAAGGTGGAGACAAGCTAAGAAGTTGTCTAGTAATTGGGGGGACAAAAATAATATATTTTATTAGTGTAATGATGATATTGTTATTTGATATATATATATATTTATATGTATATATTGAATATTTATAGTAAGTGTGTGAATTTTTTATTCATTTTTTTGTCAACCCACCAGACATGAACAATCATGTCAGGTGGTGTCCAAACAAGTGCAACTCATTTTTTTTTGAGTTTAAGTGAAATTTTAAAAAATAATTCTAGTTCAAAAACAGTCTAAGTGTCTTTATTTTGTGGTAAAATAAAAATTATGTAACACATTTTTATTTTTAAAATTCAAATTTATTGTAATTTTTAAAATTTAATTCCTTTTGTAAATTATTTTTTGAAATTATTAATTTATTAATTATATTTAACTCATTTCTTTTAAAACTCAACATATTTTCATTTATAAATAATGTTACATTTACATTAATTAAGATTTGATATATATATATAAATGAATAAAAATAAATAAAGTAGGTTTATTTTTATTCATGAACCTCACCTTTTTTTAAAAGAATAATTACTTATAGTTTGTGAAGACTAATTTACTCATATTTAAAGAATAATTACTTAAAATAAGAGGTTTAAATATTATAATGATAATTTATCATACTCATTTATCTTTCAATTGTTACAATAGTAAGTATTTAATTTAACATTCATTACCTACTTAAAGAATTATTACAAAGAATAAAAAGTTTAAATATTATAATCATAATTTATAATACTCATTCATCTTATAATACTTTCTATTCATTATCTAACATTTTAAAGAATTATTATTAACTTAATATAGAATAGAAAAATATTTTTTAACAACTTAATAAAGTTTTATTTTAATTTTTTAAAATATTTTGACATTTTGATGTTGTAATTAATTATTTGTTGGTATTCTGGTTAAGGTAATAATTAATTAATTTTTCTAATACCAAGTGTGAAGGGGTGTTTATTGCTTTTTTGGGAAGTCTAATTTACCCCTACTTTAAAAAATAATTACTTAAAATTTGGGAAGAGTAATATATCCCTATTTAATTAAGAATAATTACTTAGAATAAAATGTTTAAATATTATATTGATAATTTATGCTACTCATTTATCTTTCAAATGTTACAATAGTTTTTATTAAAATTAATATTCATTACCTACTTAAAAATAATTATTTAGAATAAAAGGTTTAAATATTATAATGATAATTTATAATACTTAGAAATTCATTATCTGACATTTTAAGAAATTATTATTAACTTAATATAGAACAAAAAAATAATTTTTAACAAATAATAACATTTTATTTAACTTTTTAAAAATAATTTTGACATTTCGATGTTGTAATTAATTATTGATGGTATTTTGTTATAAAATTTTATAATTCAAGGTAATAATTAATTATTTTTTAAAACAAATGTAAAATCATCGTAAATGAAAACAATTAAATATTTATTTGAATACTTTAATTTCTACTTTTTTTTTTAAAAAAAATTAAGAATCTTTGTTTTGTGGTAAAATAAAAATTATATACCACATTTTTATTTTTAAAATTCAAATTTATTGTAATTTTAAAAATTTAATCCTTTTTAGGTTATTTTTTGAAATTATTAATTTATTCATTATATTTAACTTATTTCTTTTAAAATTCGCCATATTTTAATTTATAAATGGTGTTATATTTATATTAATGAATAAAAATATATAAAAATAATAATTTATAAATCTTAATTAATTACAAATATATTATTTTAAGTTATATCACATGAACCCCACCCCTTTTTAAAAAGAATAATTACTTAGAATTTGTGAAAACTAATTTACCCATAATTAAAGAATAATTAGTTATAATAAAAGGTTTGACATTTTAAGGAATTATTGTTAACTTAATAAAGAACAAAAGATAATTTTTAACAACTTAATAAATTTTATTTTAATTTTTAAAAAATATTTTGACATTTCAATGTTGTAATTAATTATTTGATATAAGGTAATAATTAATTAGTTTTTAAAAACAAATGTAAAATTATGGTAAATGAAAAAAAAATATTCATTTGAATACTTTAATTTCTAATTTTTAAAAAATAATTAAGTGGCTTTCTTTTGTGGCAAAATGACAATTATGTCACAAATTTTATTTTTAAACTCCAAATTTGTTGTAATTCTTAAAATTTAATTCTTTTGTAGATTATTTTTTGAAATTATTAATTTATTTATTATATTTAACTCATTTCTTTTAAAAAACCCGTCATATTTTAATTTATAAATGATGTTATGTTTACATTAATTATGATTTAGTGTATATATATATATTAATGAATAAAAATAAATAAATCTGGTTGATTTTTATACATGAACCTCACCGTTTTTTAAAAGAATAATTACTTATAATACACTGTTTAAATATTGTAATGATAATTTATGATAGTCATTTATCTTTCAAATGTTACAATAGTGACTATTAATTTAAATATTATTATCTACTTAAAGAATAATTATTTAGAATAAAAAATTTAAATATTATAATGATAATTTATAATACTTATTTATTTAAATGGTACAATAGTTGCTATTAATTTAACATTCATTACTATAATATTTGTAAAAGTTATAATATTAAAATATGTTTGTTACATTTTTATACCGATGATACTATTAATTAATATTCATTACTATAATGTTTGTGAAAATTACAATATTAAAATATGGTTGTACATTTTTATATTAATGATTGTAAAGTAATGGATCAAAATAATCATTATTACATATATGATGAGAGGAAGTTTAAATACATGAAGATAGTTTAAAATATAAGCATTTTTGCAAGAAATATTGACCAACATATTTGCAACTTATCGAATAATACTGTTATTTTTAAATAAGTGTCTTTGTTTTGTTGTAAAATAAAAATTATATAACACATTTTTATTTTTAAAATTCAAATTTATTATAATTTTTAAAATTTAATCCTTTTCGTAGATTATTTTTCTATTGTTTAAACTTGAAACAAAATAACTTTCTTAATTTAAGCTCATGGTCATCAGAGTTATTATCTTAGTTAAGAGAATATAATTTCAATATGCAACTATATATAACGAGTAAATATAATTTGTAGTAGTAGAAGATTTAGCAAATTAAAAATATTTAAGGGAGGTATTAAGTTGCTTATATAACGCAGGGATCAATATTCTTCGTATGTTTTTTTTTAAAATTATTTTCATATTATTGGTAAAATTTTGGAGCTTTTTACATATAAATAATCTTTCTTTGGAAATGATAAAAAATGAAATGATGGTTGGTAGTGAAATTTTTAACAAGTACTAAGATGCTATAAAAACTATTAGTTGCCTTCTTAAAATATTAGTCCCATAAAAAAAATTATGTAAAAAATAATAAAGTACCAAGTTCTATTATTATCCAATTATTTTTATTATGTTTCTCCAAGTTCTATTTTGAGGTTTTTTTTTTTTTTTTTTTTTTTTGGTCATAAAAGATGATATATAAGAAATTATTGAATGCTTAGGACCAAATATATTAAAAAAATATATATTTGGGACCAAACATATCAATACCAATGGCTCAAACGTTAAAGACTAAATTAGTTAATTTTCCTATAATGTCATTTAATATTCATGATATTTAAATTTTATTAATACTATTAGTTGTTGAATAAAATTATTAATTGTAAACACATATAAATACTTATATAAATTATTTTTTTTAAAAAAAAAAAAAGAAAAATTGAAAATTTTAGAGCTTAAATTATTTTTATTTGAATAAATAAATTCTTACTTTTATTTTTATTTTATTATTATTATTTTTTTACAATCAAATGTTTACATTTTTATTGATTAGAAAATTGAGTCTTTACATTTTATTTTTACTTTTTTTAAAAAAAATTTAAAATTAATTTTAATTTTATTTACACAAGATAATATATTAATATTTTTTAAAAATAATATATCAGGTGGGGAGCATGTTTATCTTTTCTAGTTTTTCCAAACACATTCATCATACTGAATGAAGGATTGATATATATATATATATATAGATAATGTTGTGGTACAAACTCCATTTGTAGTACATCCCCAATAGATAAAAGACAACTGTATTTATATAACTTACAATATCAGGTTAACAAGTTAATGGGTGATGTGACATCTCCTATCAATAAATTTAATGACTTACTACTTGGTCAACACCAATAAATTTTGACCACTTAAAATATTATCTTAGTACTTCTTCATATAGTAAATATAAAAATAAAAATGGTAAATTTGAAACAATAAATGGTAAGTTATTAAATTTGGTAAAAAAATTAACATCTTACTATTTCTTTCACAAATCTTACCATTTTTTTGACAAATTTTACTATTCTAAAATTTTTGTAACTTAACTTTTCACTGGTGTAAGTTGAATAAATATTATAGTAACTTTTACCACAAAAATGGTAATTCCTAAAAATTACCAATTTTTATAACAATTTTACTATTTTCTAAGAAAACTTATTATTTATACATTTGGAAAAGTTTAATTTATGTGTAGTAAAAAATAAAAAGAATATAGTAACTTTCATTATAGAAATGGTAACTTTAAGAAATTACCATTCTATAATAAATGTTTACCATTTTTCGCCATAAACTTACCATTTTTTTTTTTATATATATTACAATTCTATATTTTAGTAATTTTAATTTATATTTAAGTAAAAAGTACAAACAATATAATAACTTTTAATATGAAAGTAGTACTTTTCAAATAAAATTTACTCTTTACTATTTGTATGAAAATCTTACCAATATTTTCGTGAATTTTACTATTACAACATTTTAGTAACTTTAATAAACAATGTAATAAAACTTTAAAATATTATAATAATTTTATCATAAAAATAGTAAATGTATAATTTATTTTTCTTTTTATATTAATCTTACAATTTAAAATTTCTAATAATTTGAGGGAATTTTATAATCAAAAGTGCAAAGGATATTTGAAATCATTTTACAATTTTTTTTTTTTATATATAGTTATATAAATTATAATTTTTTTTTTCGTTAAATCATAATATAGTAGTATTTTTGTCTAAAAATATTTAAATATTAAAAATAAATTAGTTAAAGACAAATTTTTAAATTTTAAATTTACGTATATTGTATATTGTATATTGTATATATATATATATATATATATGTATATGTAAATTTTGATATATTAAGTTATTAGTGTATTTTTTATAATTTTTTTAGGGAAAAAACTTCATTGATAATTTAACCACTTTGCATATTACTTCTTTATAATTATTCTCATGGTTTTATTTTGTGTTTTAAGTATTTAAAAATTCATAATTTTAAACTATTATTTATAGACTTAATATTTATAAAAGTTTTAAATTAATATTTATAAAAGTAAATTTTTATTAAATTCACATGATATATAAGTTTTATTTTTAGTACTTAAATATTTTAATTTTAGTAAAAATTTAAGTACTTAATAACTTTTACTAATTAATTTTTTTGAGGCTCAATATTTAAGAATATTTTTTTAAAAGAGATAAACAACATAATGCATATATAATCTTATAAATATATGTTTAAAAATTTGAATATTGAATTAACTAATTATAACACCAAAATGAAATGATGAAAGATTAGATAGTTTATTTTATTATTTAAAAATACTTTTTTTTAAAAAAATAAAATTGCTAAAGAAACTAAATATATATATATATATATATATATTTATATTATCTGATATGCTTATGATAAAAGTTTATAATGATATACTTTCATTTAAAATTTTAATAATTTTATTTTAAAAAAATAAAAATATTTTACAAATTGATAAATTCAAATATTACTATTTAATTATATTATAATTTTTCATAAAAAAGTTCCAAAAAAATTATATTACAAAAAGAATTGGTGAAAGAATTGAAAAATTATTCCTGTAATACCCGAGACTTTTTTTGGTTTTTTTTTTTTTTTTTAAAATATTACAATTGTGATGGACCACTCCTTATATTTAATAAAATACATTTATTATTAAACCCATTAAGTAATAATTCCAACCCTGACTTCGTTCTTCGTCTCTGTTAGAACAAAACCATCAACGCCAACTGCCAGAAAATGCTGAGGTAGAAGATCCAGTGTTTGCTAGTCTCTATCAAGTTCCCCCACAACCAATGTTAGTTCCTATGCATGTAAGATTTAGTTCTTTAATTAGTTTAGTCTAAGTATTTGATAATTAGGGTAAAATAGAATTTGGGGATAATCTGATTTGAGATAGTATATTTAAGATCTGCTGAAATTAAATTAGGTTTAAGAAATTGAATTACCTTAGAATTTAATTTATTTATTAATTGAACGATTTTTTGAATATATATGTATATGGTTTGCCATTTGCGAGTTTAACAGAAGACGATACGTCTGTATCTGTGTGTGTGCGTGTATGCGTATGTAAAAAAAAAAAAAAAAAAACCGAAACTGTAGCAGTGCAGTGTTTGCCGTATATGTATAAGATTCTATTTTATAATTATATATATATATATATATATTGTGTATGTATGTAAAGAATTTCACAAAGTTATGATTTTCTTTTGATGAAACCGAATGTGAACACATTAACCTTCTAGGACCCACCTTCTCATATATATATATATTGCTAGTATATATACACACGATATGAACAATCTTTATTTATATATATACATACGTACTGTAGTAGAATATATATATACATTACCTATTATTTTGTACTTATATATACAGTGAATATAAATTTCAAAGTATGTATAATTTTAAATAATTACAATTTCAGTTAGTTTTATGATTTCAAATAATATAATATTTTAAAATTTTAAAATTTATAATTTTAATATTTAAGATATTATTATATTTATCAAAGGAATATTTTGACTATTTAATATTTTTGTCTGTGGGTTAGGATGCTTCTTAGTATAGAGTAAGTTAGATATTTCTAGACTTTTGAAAGTATTATTGGATTAAGTATTGTAATGATTAATTTGGAAATGATTACTTTTAGGTAACAGTTCTTGGGATTAGGATTATCTGAGTTCGTCATTTGGTGGAGGTAAGTGATTCTAATTTTTCTTTTTCTAAAGAGGATGGGAATTATTTTTATGATTTTATGTTTGGAAAGGAGTATATTTTTTATTTATAATTGATTTTATTATAAATGTTATTCATGTAAATATATTTTGAGACACGTGCATTTACATGGTGTTGGTTCTTATTTGTCTTAATAAGCCTAGAGGACTAGTTCTTGTTACACCTGTCTGTCGGTGAGTAGACAAGACATATGTTGATCATGTTCATGTTATGACCCACCTAACTGGGATAGAGTTGGACTGGATATCCAGTAGAGGCATCTTTAAGACTTACTGAGCCACATTTATTGTAATGGATATGTCTTGATCTATGTTACGGATTTTATGACTAATATGTTTTCACATTTACCATTTTATCATGATGATATGTTTATATTGATTACTGAGGAAAGATTTTCCAAACCATTTATTCTTAAGGGGAGAGTTGGAATTACTTACTAGGCTTCATAGCTCATTACATTATATATTTATGTCATGCAGGTTTTACTGAGGAGTATTAGTTAAAGAATTGAACAAGACTCGTGCTAGTGAGTCAATAGTTGTTTTCATTATTGAATTGTAGACTTTATGTTTGTAGTTATTTCTAGTTGTTTGGATTTTGCGTTGTAATAATTGACTTCAGTTTGGGTTGATTTGTTAATTTGAGACAATAGAAGTTTTTACTATTGAGGTTTTCTTTTCATAGATATTGAACTCATGGAACAGTTATGTAGCCTTACGTGTTGAGTCTCTCAATACTTGGCGTGTCACATTAGATTTTGAGTCGTTACATTTAGAAATGTGATACCCAGTCCTACATTGAAAGTATACATGAATATGTCATGGAATATAAGTGTGAGCCTAGGTAGTCATTGTCAACTCGGGATATCCCTTTTGATTTAACCAGGACAGTGCCAAGTAGTTGTCGTGGGTACCGCCAGGCCCATAGTCGTGACGCGGGCTCGTGGGCTCGGGTTGTGGCAGTTGGTATCAAAGCGGGTAGTTAGCCTGGACTATGGGAACTAAGTGCTACGCTATATATGCGGTGGGAGCCACCACTAGAATCATAGACGTCCACTGGTTGATCTTGGGCTTAGACCAATTATGTTGGGCCCTAGCGAGGACGCTGGGCCTTAAGGAGGGGTGAATGTGATACCCCGTCCCACATTGAAAGTATACATGAATATTTCATGGAATATAAGTGTGGGTCTATGTAGTCATTGTCAACTCGGGATATCCCTTTTGGTACAGCGAGGATGATGCCAAGTAGTTGACCTTGGGTACCGCCAGGCCCGGGTCGTGACATTTCCTTTTAGATTATCTCTCAAAACAAGCATCCCAAAGTTTATTTATTATGTTTCATTTATTTATTTATTTATTTTTGAGTCAATCGCATATATTTATTAATAGCAGATTTTGTTTTAGTTATATCTTTATCTAAAATAATTAATGATATGTTATTTAAATATTTTATTTTTTTTATTTTAAAGTATATCTATTTAATTTGTTATTTGTAATTAATTTTTAAATTTTTAAATTTAAAAAAATTATTAAATTAACTTTTTAACAAAAGAATTATCCCATTCAATTCTCACAAGAATATTTCAAGGGACTCATTAGATCAAAATGGGTCTATTACAAAAAACTCAAGAGAAGCTAGTTTAAGAAAAATATAATTCTTTTTTTAAAAAAAATAAAATTATAGAAAAAATACTAAAATTTACGTCAATGTCATTATTCTTTGAATTTTTTGGTATCTTCTTGTCATATTTTATCCTATTTGCTGTAATTTTAATTATTTTTAAGAATTTTGATGATATATTTTGAGAAAATATTTTGAGAGAAATAAGAAAAGAAGAAATGATAAAAAAAAAAAAAAAAAAAATCTCTAGAGGGTAAAATTCATATCTAAGGTATTGCTTGCAAGAACCCGATATTGAGTTTAACAATCATGTTAAATTACAATCAATTAAGCTAATTTAATCAAATTTTTAATTTAATTAATATTCAGTCTAATTTTTAAAATATTATATTATTTTTAGCAATATCATAAATTACTAATTTGATATAATTACTCAATAAAAATGCATGATAGTATATTTAGATTTTCATTCTAGAAAAAAAAAATGTTAGTTCCAATTTTGAGGGAAAAAAAAATCATATATATATATGATTAAATTTGAATTTTTTTTTGAATTAAAATTTTCAAAAAGTGATGATCTTAATTAAATTTAGTTAATTGATTATGTTATATGTCAGGTTCTTATCGCCTAATACATGTGTAAATCAAATGAAATGAGATAAAATTAAATTTAAATACAAGAACTATCCATTATATACATAATAAAAAGAACGTATAATAAAATTTGATATTACACACTTCAAATGTTAAAATAAAAGAAATATTACATAATGTAATATAAACATACTTCTACTATCATTTTAATCAAATTATCAACCACTATAGGGAAGTATCCTTAATATATATATATATATATATATATGAGACTGAACGAAATTTTTACTATATGAGATTTGTGTATAAAAGATTTATAAAATAAAAAAAAAATTATAAGTAATTTTTATATAAAAGAAATAAATTCATATACAGAGTTTTACAATAATAGACTATTCAATATTAAAAATTTAAATTAAATCATATAATAAAATTTAAAATATTATTAATTTTTCAGCTTAAAAAATAGTAATTTAAAATTAAACGTTAGCATTATATTCTGAATCCAATTAATTATGAAATTATGAACTTAATGTAGTATGATGTGGTATTTTGAGATATTTATTTTAGTCCAGACCCAATAATTTGGGCTTTTTTTAAAAAAATGATAGATATAAACCCAATGTCATGGATGTTTAGTTTGAGCCTTTTTTAATAATTAAATTATGAATCCAATGTGTTGTTTCGATTATAAATATTAATTTTAAAAAATATTTTATAGATGAAGATAATATTCAAAATATTAAATAAGTTTAAATAAATTCAAATGAAAATATTTCCATTAAAAAATTAAAATCTAATTTTCCTTTTTAAATATTTTATAGATTTATTAAAAAAAAAATACAATATATTGTGTTTGAAATTTGAAAATTTAAATTGGTTGAACAATGTTAATAGCATTCCTATACTTATGGAATAAGCTGAACTAGAAAAAGTACAAAAATTTATTAAAAATATTTTTTATCCAAAATATTCTTAAATATTGAATCTCAAGAAATTAAGGAATAAAAGTTATTAAGTAATAAAAATAAAACTTAGATGGTGTGAATTTAGTAAAAATTTATTTTTATAGATATTAAGTTTATAAATAAAACTTTAAAATTATGAATTTTTAAATACTTAAAACACAAAACAAACGATAAGGATAATTATAAAGAAGCAATATACTAAGTGGTTGAATTAACTTAATAAATCAAAATTTGCATATATTTATTATTAATTAATGTACAATATAAGTAACTTTCAAATTAAAATATGCCTTTAACCAATTTATTTTTAACATTTTAAATGTTTTTATATAAAAATACTATTATAGTATGATTTAACAAAAAAAAAAAAAAAAAAAAAAACTATAGTTTACATAACTATATATATATAATTGTAAAATGATTTCAAATATCCTTTGCGCCTTTGATTATAAAATTCCCTCAAATTATTAAAAAATTTAAATCGTAAGATTGATATATATATATATATATAAAGGTAAATTTGCCCTCATATAAAAAGTGGCAGTACTATTTTTATAATAAAAATTTTTATAATATTTTAAAGTTTTATTACATTGTATATTAAAGTTACTAAAATGTTGCAATAGTAAAATTCACGAAAATATTGGTATTTTCATGCAAAATAGTAAAGAGTAAATTTTATTCGAAAAGTATTACTTTCATATTAAAAGTTACTATATTGTTTGTACTTTTTACATAAATATAAATTAAAATTACTAAAATATAGAATTGTAATATATATATATATATATATAAATAGTAAGTTTACGGCAAGAAATAGTAAACATATATTAAAGAATGATAATTTCTTAAAGTTACTATATTCTTTTTATTTTTTTACTACGCATAAATTGAACTTTTCCAAATGTATAAATAATAGTAAGATTGTATAAAAATTGGCAATTTTCAGGAGTTACCATTTTATGGTAAAACTTACTATAATCTATATTCAACTTACACCAATGAAAAGTTAAGTTACAAAAATTTTAGAATAGTAAAATTTGTCAAAAAAATAGTAAGATTTGTGAAAGAAATAGCAAGATGTTAATTTTTATTTTAGCAAATTTAATAACTTACCATTTATTGTTTTAAATTTACCATTTTTATTTTTATTTTTACTATATGAAAGAGTAAAAGTTACTAAGATAATATTTTAAGTGGTCAAAATTTATTGGTAACCTGTTGACCAAGTAGCAAGTCATTAAATTTATTGAGGTGTCAAACATAGGAGATGTCACATCACCCATTAACTTGTTAACTTGTTATTGTAAGTTATATAAATACACGTGTCTTTTATATCTATTAATTGACTTAAAGATGCATGAGATTGGAGTTTGCACTACAACATTATCCTAAAATGAGTTACTTTTAGTCGATTTATGATGAAGTATACCAATTACTTTCTCTTTCAAAAGCTTTATCTCATCATGAGTAAATTCTATTCCAACTTTTATCAACGAGAAAAAAACAAAATAAATCTAACTTCCATCTTTGCTTTTTTCAGATCGAAATGTCAGAGATTCGTTCTATAATTACTGGAACCACTTCAAGAAGCCTTGTTTTCATAGATGAAATATGTCGAGGGACAGAAACAGCAAAAGGGACATGTATTACGACCCAAATTTCAAGTGTGACACGCTGTGTATTAAGGTGCAAATTAACACGCAAGATTCAAAATTAAACATAATACAAAATAGTCCTTAAATTAAAATTACGATTCCAAAAAATTTTGACAGGTTCAAACATCTTACAAATCAACAACAATTCTAAAATTCGTAACTAAGAGAATAAATAGAAACTAAAATCCTTAACAAACTGATTTCCTTAGAGCCTTTATTCTAAAAAACAAATCCAAATACTTATCTATGACTACCTGCAAAAGAAAACATAAATAGTAGAATTGAGCTACTAAGCCCAATAAGTAATTGATAAATCAATGCAGGCTCATGTTTCCTAAATGCATCTACTGGATATCCAACCTAACTTTCTCCCAGTAAGGAGGGCCATGAAACATAATGTCATGTCTACTAACCGACAAACAAGTATAACGGAACATAAACAGAATGTCATGTCTACTCACCGAGAGACAGGTATATCGAGAACTAGTACTCAAGGCAAGAAACAAATGAGTCAACAACAATTCAATCCAAAACATATATTTTATTTCAAACAGAATTTCTACAAAATAAGTTCAAACCTTTCACTGAAACTTTAGTAAAAAAGTTCCTTTTAAGAAAAACATGTGAAAAGGATCAAACCACTTACCTTGGTCTCGAAAGCACTGAAATCTGAAAGTCTCAATCCCAAGAATTCTCTTCACCTACTTAACAATAATTTCATACTTATTACCAAATTATAACTTAATATATCTAAATTAGATACATAACTAATTTCTATACTAATAAAATCCCCAAAATTAGAATTAACTAGTAAAATACTTATTTTCTGATAAAATGTCTAAACTAACAATTTAGTCTATTAAATTCTTTAAGCATCGCAAAATAGTAACATAATAATAATTATTATATAAAATATTTTCTCTTTTTATTTTTGAAAAACAATAAAGTAAATAATATATATATGATATAAATTGAATGTATTAAATTAGTATATAAAATTTATTTATTTAAAAAAATCAAAATATTCAAATAAATTCAGTTCATTCAAATAGTTTTTAAATAATAAAATATAATATTAAAGTAATTTAATATAATAAAAACAATTTCATATAATATATGTATATGTATATATATACACGTATAAAACTACCAACTACTACTGTTTGCGACGCCTTTCCTCTTCTTCTTCTTCTTCTTCTTTTTTTTTTTAATAATATATATATACACTACAAATTCTCAGAAAACATATATATAATTAAATCAAACAAGGCTGTCGCCGCCCCTCAGTAATCCTTTTTCTTTTATATATTCATATATATATATATATATATATATATATTTATATATATCTTCTGTTATATAATAATTATATAATAATTAACGAAGTAATTAATTCTACAAACAATACATAATTAAATCTCTAAAAATTCTATCTTTAATTCCTATTAAGACATACTCCTAAATAAAAACTCGACAATAATCTAAAAAAAAAAAAATACTAACCTTACTTGTAACAGAAATCGTAGGCGTGATTATGATTGTCAAATCGCAGACATTCATAGGTATTTGAAAAACGCTTCATCTCTGGCTTCTAACCCTATTCGTAAAATATGACAGATCCATCTAAAATAACTAAGTCTTTCTCCTATTTTAAAAAAAATAATAAATAATAAATTCCAAAAAAAATCTCTTAGTTTTTATGTCGTTTATTAAGATTTTCAAACGTGTAAATTACCAAAATATCTTTCTTAATTTGGTAGAGTATTACAGTATTCTTGGGAGTGTTGTGGAGACTCTTGATGCAATTGGTTGTCTGGGTATTATATCTACCCACTTGCATGGAATCTTTGACT
>JAXGGT010022351.1:0-15814 GCA_035583425.1 Marsdenia floribunda
ACCGTATCGAGGTAATCTACTAGATAACTCAAGTACGGTAGTAAAATAATTAGGAATTCACAATTGCCTTCGATCCATTTGCAAGTTGTATTCTCGAATATTGGTCATGCTAATTGTTTTCATTGATTTTATATTCCGAAATTCCTATTTCATATCTTCTTTTATTTTGAATTTTGAATTTTAGTTTTTCTTGTTACTTCAACGAATTGCTATTTTTTTTTTTAGTCCAATTTCCATTAATCAATATTTTTGTTATGTTGAATAATTACTGAATACTTTTACCACGTTCCTTGGGATAAACGATATTCTTATAAATTTAAAATCGTGATGCTACCATGTTACTATCTACACGATAGGTACTCTACCTGTAGTTGTGCTAGATTACGTGACAGTTCTATGTGATTTACTTAATTTGATTTTGATGCGATTTTATGCGATTTTCAATCACACACATAGCATACACCAACATTCAATCCTAAATATCTTTTTTTTTTTTTTTTGTTTTTAAATCCAGGGCCCAAAAACAACGGTCTAGCCCAAACCGAATATGATGGTCGGGCCGTCGTTTTTGGCATATTAATTGTTTTTAAAAGAAATGAGGGCCCAAAAACAACGGCCCAACCCAAACCTGGTACGACCATTGGGCCGCCATTTTTAGCCTTTTAAATTTTTTTTTTTTTAAAGATAGACCCAGAATCAACGACTAGACCAATTCATAAATGACACGTGGACCGCCGGTTCTGGTTATATGGGTTTCATCAAGAGGCGGGAAGACCTGCATTTTTTTTTCTCTCTTTCTTCTTTCTCTTCTTTTCTTCCCCCTAATTTATGCATTTTCAGCTATAATCTAGTATAGAATTAGCTAAACCTTACTCTTATTTTGTTGTAAAATTAAACCCATTAGTTTAGTCCAAAAAAAAAAAAAAAAAAAAACTCGATTTTTGATCATAAACCTATTACCCGTGCCCCCCCACCCCAACAACCTCCAATTAATTTGGTTATAAATTCTTGGGATTCCATCCTGTTATTTATTGTAAGTGGAGAGTCTTTGATGAGACTCACACAAGTTTCAACAGTGATAGTCAGAATGTGTGGTTGGGATTAACATCATATGGATTTAGTCCATTTTCAAATATGCACATCCCGCATAGTACTTGGCATATTGTACTTAAACTATACAATTTGCCTCCTTGCTTGAGAATGAAGCAACCATATTTCATCCTATCAACTCTTATATATAGATGGTCCTAAAAGTTCATGGAATAAAATTGATGTCTTCTTGCAATTGTTAATTGAAGAGTTGAAAGATTTGTGGGAAGTTGGTGTTGTCACCTATGATGCGAAGACCAAACAAATGTTTCAATTACGTGCAGCTATCATGTAGACTATTAGTGATTTTCTTACCTTAGGAAATATTTTGGGTTATAGTGTACACAGTGATCGAGCATGTCCCATTTGTGGTATAAATTGCTTATCCTATCGATTACCAAATGGGGGAAAATATTGCTTCTTCTATCATCAGAGATTTTGGAGCCTTCTCACCACCTCCATAGAAATCGAGTATCCTTTTATGGTGGTTTAGAGCTTACAGAAAGAACAAGGATATTTACTAGTACAGAATTATTAGACAAACTTGAAGGATGCTTGACGAAGTACAAGAGAGAAGATTTGATTGTTAGAGCCCGAATAGATTATGAGAAAAAGTTCGGTGTCACATAGTACAATTGGAAGAAGAAGAGTATCTTTTGGGAGTTGCCTTATTGGGAAACTAATATTAAGAGACAAGCTTGGGTGATAGTTAATCATCAAAAGATACCTTGAAAGCTATACAAGATTCGGAGGTGATGAACATTAGAAAAGCATTATATCCAATCTTGAGACCATCTAATTCAAGATACATTTTGCTTCCCCAATTTTACACTATGTCAAGATCTGAAGTTCAAAGTGTTTTTAAAGGTCCTGAAGAATTTACGAGTTCCAGATGGATATTGTTCAAATATTTCATGTCGAGTTAATTTGAGCCAAAAGACTATGATTGGATTGAAAAGTCACAATTCTCGTTTCTTATTACAACAACTTATTCCACATGTAGCACGTACAACATTGCCAACGAACGTGGTGCAACTTCTTATAGAGATTACTTCTTGGTTTCAAAAATTATGCTCTAAGGTGAACAAAGCCAACACTCTTGAGCAACTCCAAGATCTTTTTGCACTTACATTGTGTTTGCTAGAAAAAACTTTCATTCCAAATTTCTTCGACATAACGGAGTACTTGCCAATTCATCTTGCTAAGGATGCCATGATAGCTAGACTAGCACAACCTCATTGGATGTGGCCTATTGAAATGTTAATTTCGATTCCATTAAGATATATACTAAATAAATCTAATATCATGTTAGTATTAACATGATGTTTTAATTCAGATATTTGAAGTCCTTGAAGAAGTATGTACGCAATTATGCAAGACAAGAAGCATCAATTGCAAGTGGATATTTGATGGAGAGAGTAAGGAGAATAGGCCATCGAGATATGATGATGGAGATAGTTACATGGGTAAACTGGTTGGAAAGGCTTTTCTAGGATTACACTCATTCAAGCACACAAATGGGCATTTAACTTTGACGTCGTAACGAGAGTAAGTAATCATATCCTTGTCCTCCTTAATATAAAGAGAAATAGAATAAAAATATTTGTAAAAATATGAACTTATTGTTTTCAATGTTTGTAGCCTTCACACAACATCCGAGAGCGCAGTTGCATAAGAGACAAACTATCCATGCACAATCTTTCCATTCTTGGATTAAGGAATACATGAGGTTTTTTTTTTTTTTTTTTTTACATGTTCCTTAAATGAATTCGCTTAATAATAAAATATATGTTTGTTAATTTTTTCTTTCTTCTTATACAATTAAAAGGTTGATGCCAACATGAACAACCCTCATATTCTTCTTGTGATTCTCGAGCTGGCTAATGAGCCGTACAACCAAGGCATTAGTTACAATGCATGTAACATGAATGGATTTCGGTTTCATACGAAGCAAACATATCCACTCAAAATAGTGTAATTATGTGTCGAGCAGATTCACAAGCTGTGCTAGTTTGTGTGATAGGAATTCTATAGGTGGGGGCGTTAATTATTATGGAGTTATTAACTCTATAATAAAAGTGTACTACATTAACCTTAGGGCATATTTACTTTTCAAGTGTGATTGGGTTGATTTAGATTGAGGTGTAAAACAAGATGAGTTGAAGTTCACCATGGTTAATCTTGATTGTTTGCTTTGTAGAGAAAATAGGAAGATAGATGAACCATTCATTTTAGCAAGTTTGATATTCCCAATGTCCTAAGGAGAATGAATGACATGTGGTCATGCCAATAATGCAAAGGGATAACTATGATGTATATTCAAGAGACCATGGTATACAGTTATTCCCCCCAACAATTAGACGTGTGTCCCACTCCTTGAGAAGTAGATGCTAATTGGGTTAAGAATGACATTCTAGGTGAAGAAGTGGATCTAACTGGTAGACGGACCCAAGCACCAACCTAAAGACCATAATTGTATTAATAAGCAACATTAGCATTTACTTATGTTGATTTACTTATATGAAACTTAGTTACTTGGAGTTGAAATTTCAAATTTGTTTACATGTAGCACATACATGGAGTTGGATATTCATTTATGTTGATTTACTTGGAGTTCAAATTTCACATTTGTTTACATATTGCACTTATTTACTTGGAGTTTGAAATTTACTTATGTTGGAAATCCACTTATTTTTGGTTTACTTGGGTTGAAATTTCAAATTTGTTTACAAATAGTAAGTAATGTACTTACAGTTGGAAATTTACATAATGTTGATTTAGTTAACTTTTCTTAAGTTAACTTTGTTGTGTAAAGTTTACTTTTAAGTGAAGTTGTGTTAAGATAAAATGCTTGTGGAGTTAATATGATTTTTATAAACTTGAGTGAAATGATTGGCTTATATATACTTGGATGTTTTTGATTGTTGATGATGAGTTTGAGATAGCGAAACATTCATTTCTTAGGGGAAACTTTACCAAAATTTTTAATTTTAATTAAATCAAGCATTTGGTATATTAAATTAAGTTAAGTGAAGTTAAGAAAAACATTATTCAAGTTATGTGTAGTTAAAGTAGTTAGCTTTATGCAGGTTAAGTGAATTTAATTATGTTAAAACTAATTAAATTAGTTAACTTTATTTAGGTTAAGTTAGGTAAGTTAAGTAACTAATTAAGTTAATTAAAGTTAGGCCATTCCAACTTATTGAACTTTGTTAACTTTGTTGAGTAAAGTTTACTTTTTATTGAAGTTGTGTTAAGTTAAAATGCTTGTGGAGTTAATATAATATTTATAAACTTGAGTGAAATGATTGGTTTATATATACTTTGATGTTTTTGATTGTTGAGTGAAATGAATGGTTTAAAATACTTGGAGTTGGCATTTACATGGATGTTTGTGATTGATAGGATGAGATTGAGATGGGAAAATGCCCATTTTTTTGGGCAAATTTTTTTAGGGAAAACTATATGTCCATTGATATGATGTGTTGTTTGTGTTTTTGAAAGGACTTTCAAGATGGATAAGAAATGGACCGTAGGCCCTCATTACAAGAGGTATTAGCGTCTTTGAGAACTAGATCAGACTTATCTTCGAGTTCACCTTCTGTCTATTCCACCCTTGCCCACTGTACACATGGTTTCATCGGAAGCCTTCCTCCTTTACCTCCTGTATATTCTTCTCCTATTACCACTCCCACTCCTACTCCTACTCTCGTTACACCTACTCCTACTTTGAACCAAACTAGTGAGTTGACTTCGGGTCCTAGTACTTCACGGCCGAAAGCACCAAGGCCTAGTACTTTAAGTAAATACATGTGTTCATCTTTTACATTTTTGAAATATTTTAAAATTTTTTTTTTTTTTTGTTATTTATGTGTTCATCCAAATTCAAGGAGGTGGGAAGTTACCCTAAAAGATGTGTACCAAGGCAACAAAAGATGTTATCTTTCGTTGTCAAATAAGGGACCAACCCCTGCTTTTATTTGCCCAACGCCAACTCCCGAACGAGGATATAGATCGATGCTCGGATTGAGGCAGCGCTTTAGGCTCGTCTTGAAGCACATAACTTCATGATTTCACAATTACGGGTTACAGTCAAGCTTCTAGTAAGTAGATAAGACACTGCACCCCACTCATTTACACCAGCTAGTGCCGGTTCTCCGGTAGTTGGGTCAAATTCTCGACTACTCCCACCGGATCCCAATTTTATTTAATGAATTATTTTGTATTTTGAATTATTAAATACTTTTTATTTAATGAATTATTTTGTACTTTGAATTATATCTAATTTTTTTTACGAATGTTACTTCTATTTTCTAATTTTTTAATATCCAACATTAATTTTATTAAAATATTAAAATAAATACATATTTAAGGCAAAAATGATAGTCAACAACTCTTGACCTATAATTAAAATCTTAATATCTAATTCATCAATCGTAATTAAACTTCTAATTTTTTTTATTCAAAAAGTATAAAAAACGACAACTACAAATTGTCGTATCTGCTCAAATTATATATTTACTAAGAATGAAAAATTTTAAAAATAAATATAATCAGAAACGACAACTGGGGGGTTACTGTATCTGATCACCAAAAATGGTAGCTTCCCTAATTTTCGTATTTGACCATTTTTAATTTTTTTTAAAAACAATTTCATTAAAAATTTTAAAAAATAAAATAAAATAAAAATAAGAAACCACAGTTGGTGGCTGCCGTATGTGACCACCAAAAATTGCGAATTTTCTTGTCGCTATATTTGCCAATTTTTTTTTTTTATTTATTTTTATATTGTTTTGGCTCATCGTTGTTTTTAGGTGTCGTTTTTGAGCAAAAATGCTAGTTTTATGACCGCAGTTTATAAAAAACAACATTATTGAAAATGACGAGAAAAAAATTACCGTAGAATGGTAGCTTCCCTAATTGTCGTATTTGACCATTTTTAATTTTTTTTAAAAACAATTTCATTAAAAAATTTTAAAAAATAAAATAAAATAAAAATAAGAAACCACAGTTGGTGGCTACCGTATCTGACCACCAAAAATTGCCAATTTTCTTGTCGCTATATTTGCCAATTTTTTTCATTTTTTATTTTTATATTGTTTTGGCTCATCGTCGTTTTTAGGTGTCGTTTTTGAGCAAAAATGCTAGTTTTATAACCGCAGTTTATAAAAAACAACACTATTGAAAATGACGATAAAAAAATTACTGTAGAACCATCGTTATAGGAAAAAATGATAGCCCTAGAGCTAAAAACGGCGGCTCCTTGACCGCGATATTTGGTGTGAATTCCAGTAGTGAATTGAACCAAAATATTGGATTTGTGATTCCTGTAGTCTTCATCATGATGTGCTTGTATCAACAAAAGTCATAAAACAAAATTAGTGGCTTCCATCATCTATTCTTTCATGAATCTTTTTTTTTTTCTCTCATGAATATTATAAATTGAACAATCGTCCTGTTCATTTGTCAAAATAGCCCCAAGTTCTTTTGTCATTACTTGTCATTATAAGCCATACAATTTCAACCATAATTGAACACGATGAAAATTGATTGTGTTTAGCTTTGTACTAGAAGAAAAGGCATGTGAAGAGATTAGATTGGAGTCATAGCACCAAGGGCCTTGAACGAGATTTCGATCTATGTCATTGTGGTTGCTCAAATAGAATTGGAAGAGATTATAATTTAGTTTAATCAAATTTTCGGCACTGGAAATGGAATTTTGGGGAAAGACTGACAGTACAATTCATTTGAAGTAAGAGATTTCTTGAAGTGAGCGACATTCTGGATGGTGGGCTTTAAGTTTTTGAAATTTTATTCAAAATCCATAACAAAGATTGAGTTGCAGAGAGGTATTTCATAAGTTTTGGACATTCTTGATGGTGTATCACTCCAAATTAATCAAATTCCATATAAAATATATTTTTCATCTCAATATATTAAAAATGCTTCACAAAAATTAATAGGGTGCTTCATTTATTTTAAAAAATTTTACAACATATGATTACGAAATATCACATTAAATTATTTTCAATAAAATATAGAAACTAATATATATATATATATTATGGCTGACAATAAAAAAATATACATATATTTTTAATATTTCTAAGAATATATGGCTGGAGCTATAGTTGGAACTCACAAATTCTCTAACGTATCACTAAATCTTGCACGGAGATTAATGAAGAAAAAAAAAAAAAAAAAGAAGTTAAATCAACAATGGACATGCAATGGTTTCGAAGTGCAATTGTCTTCAGATTCTAGTGGGTTAACGGTTTGGAGGGAATTTCAAAAGTTAGAATGAAAAGGAAATGACTATTGTACTCATTTCCATTATTAAATACTTTTTTTCTATTTCAAATTTTGAAATATGGACTAATTTGTCTTTCACCATTGTTCATTATAATTTTGAAAAAAAAAAAAAAAAAAAACATGGACGTTTCAAATTTCAACGTAAAATAATGTATTAAAAGAACTTTATTGGATAACAATATCCCATTAGGGATCAAATAAGATAATTATTCTTGCTATATATATAGACATAATAATGACGTTTCTTATTTGATTATACAGCACTTTATGCGAATATGAGTTGTCAAATAGAATATTTTTTTTTTATGAATTCAATAATAAATATTTAGTATCCTTATAGAGTTTAATTACCTAATTATTTGTAGACGTAACTAAATATTGCGAAAAAAAGGTTAATATTTTTACTAGTTAAAAGTTCATGAAAGATTGATGAAAAAAATAAACATAATGCATGAATTTGAAACCAAAAAAATTCCTATATATAGATAAATATGAATAATATTTTGTTATTTGTTTGCAATTGACTACATGTCAATATGAGTTGCGAAATAGAATATTTTCTATGAATTAAAGTATATAGTTGTATTTATTTTTTTTTTTTTTTTTTTTGAGCGGAAAAGGAGATTCATTCATTCAAACGGATCCAATCCTGATATAACAAGTGAAAAACTGAAGAGTGAGGAGTAGTATCCCAGCATGCAATCTGAGAGAGGCCTACACCAAGTTTTGAAAGAGTATGAGCAACCCTGTTGGCTGTTCTAGGTTGGAATTGAAAAGAGCACCCATGATGATCGATACACACTTGTTGCAATGACTCCACCACTGTGCCCAACACGGAAAAATTTGTTTCCAAGATATTAGTTTATGGACAATCGACTTACTATCCATTTCGATAATGTGGATATTCAGCTGATGTCTGTGAGCAGCATCAAAACTCATCCATGCACCCATTAGTTCAGCATATTCCGCCGAAGAGACGTAGTGCAAAGTACCAGCCCTTGAGAGCAGCATGTGTTCTGTATGATCACGAACAACAAAACCAAAACCAACTCCTGTACAGGAATAGGTTGCATCCACATTCATTTTAATTTTGCCTTCAACTGGCAGCTCCCAGTCTTTCGATAAAGCCACAGTGTGCAGGGAAGTCGGTGGAGTGATTCCAGTAGCATTCCAGAAATTTTGGAGAAAACCCTAGCTAGCCTTGACCAATACCTGGGGAGACTCCAGAGTATTCCGAAAGATGAGATGGTTTTGGGCATTCCACACATTCCAAAGGGTCACAGCCACGAGCTCCAAAGAGTTATCATTTAGGCGACGATCAGAGTGGAGATTATGAAAAAATTGCAGCCAAGAACATGCTCAAGTGGTCCACTTAAAAGGTTGAAACTGCAAAATATGCCATACTTCGCGTACGAAGGTACAATGAAGAAAAAGATGAGTGTCATCCTCCAAGTGATACTTACAAAAGGGGCAGTGCACAGGGGTATTGATACCTCGCTTGTGTAGATTCTATCTAGTAGCAATAATACCAGCACATAAACACCAAATGAAGTGTTGGATGATGGGTGGAACATTGATACTCCAAAGAAGACTCCACATATGATGATGCCCAAAAGATGTGGTTGCTCATTGAATGTGAGACTTAAGCTGCTAGGGCAGTTTGTAGGCAGAGGAAACAGTGAAGGTGTCGGAGGGTGTAAAGTGCCAAATGTACCTGTCCAGTCCCCCTAGAGGGCAAAGAGGAATGCTACGAATAAGCTCCTAATCACGAGCACAAAATAGGACTATCAAAAGCTGAGAATTCCATGTGCCTTGATGAATCAAATCTGCCACATAAAGACGATCATGAAAGAAACAAGGGTATGAAATCAGTTTGAAAGAAAAAGGTTCCAGAAGCCAAGGATCCACAAAAGCGCTGACTGAAGAACCATCCCCAATTCGCCAATGAAGCCCTTGACATAAGAGGTCACGACCATGAAGAAAAGATCTCCATAGGTAAGACGGCTGTGGACCACATTTCTCCTCTAAGAAGTCACAATTAGGGACGTAATGATGCTTCAAAACCCTAGCAGCCAAAGAATTTGGATTTTGGATGAGTCTCCAACTTTGCTTAGCAAGTAAAGCTTGGTTAAAAAGAATTAAATCTTTAAATCCCAAACTACCCTCATCCTTTGGGGTACATAGTTTATCCCAAGTTAGCCAAGAGAGCCCCTTGCCATCCCCATTTGAACTCCACCAAAACTTCCAAATAATGGAACAAATTTGTTGGCATATCCATAATGGAATTTTGTAAACGGAAATAGCATAAGTAGGAACAGCTTGTAGGACAGACTTTATAAGAACTTCCTTTCCCCCACGTGAAATCACCTTTTCCTTCCACCCATGTGTCTTCTTCCAAACTTGTTCTTTAAGAAAAGAAAAAATTTGGCGTTTACCATGTCCCATCAAATAGGGCAGCCCTAAGTAATGCCCTGAACCATCACCAAATTGTACCCCAAGATCATAAGCAATATCACGTCGCCTAGTATGAGGTAAGGTCTTTGAGAAAAATATAGATGACTTTTGGTAGTTAATTTGTTGTCCAGATATATGGGCATACTTATTCAAGACATCAAGAAGAGTGGTCGTACATTGGGTATAATCCTCCATAAAAAGAAGGCAGTCATCAGCAAAGAATAAGTGAGATACTTGTGGGGCACTCCGTCCCATTTTGATACCATGCCATATACCCTGATTTACCGCTTGATGTATAAGTGATGAGAGACCTTCCGCACACAAAATAAAGAGGTAAGGAGAGAGAGGGTCTCCTTGGCCAATACCACGAGTAGATCAAAAACTACTAGAGGGGATGCCATTGATAAGAAACCTAAACTGCATAGTTACTTTACAAAAAATAATATGTTGACCTAACAAATTTAATATTTAAAAAATAATGTTTTTAAGGTCTTAAAAAAAAAAATTAAAACGGACCGAATTAGAATAAAAGGTATATGTGAGGGACGATTATATATGGTGTGCCTAAACACCATATTTAATTAAATTAAGTGTTCTCCATTAAAAGATATTATTTCCTTCAATGCTAGAAAGGTAAAAAGCCTTCTTATTTTAAATATCTTCTTCAGATAACACATTCAAGGGTCAACTGCTTTTGATATTTAATAACAAGCTGGATAATTACTTGGAGAATACTCAATAACCGCCTCTTAATAACCATCACCACTCTCACCTGAAATATCTTGGTGATGATAATCAACTCTTATAAATAGGAGACTTGTGAACGAGAATTGGAGGATGAACTTCACTCTAAGACTTCATTTACTCTCCATTACTTTCTCTCTCTTATCTTTCCTAGGGTTTCTCTCTCAAGGTTTAATTTCTAGAGAAACTCTTTTCATTGTTCACTTGGACTTTTTTGTTAGAGATTGATTAAAGAGAATTAACACTTTAATTCTCTTTTTCCACTTTATTATCGCACAAGAGAGTTTAAATCACCTTGAAAGCCTTTCAAACCTCACTAAGGAAGTCCAAAAGA
Organism: Marsdenia floribunda; assembly: GCA_035583425.1. Lineage (NCBI taxonomy): Eukaryota > Viridiplantae > Streptophyta > Magnoliopsida > Gentianales > Apocynaceae > Marsdenia > Marsdenia floribunda. The sequence goes on from JAXGGT010022351.1 coordinate 10,934, forward strand.
CCACTTTCGGGACACATCCACTCCCTTTCAGGATTTTAGGTTTCACTTCCGGGAATTTGGAGAGACTTTCGGGAGTTTTGCCTTACTTTCGGGCAGCTTCCTCACTTTCCTTTTTGGGTATCATTTTGGCCTTCGTAAGGAAACCCTAGTTGCCCTTTTTGAAAAGTTTTCCTTTACTCCTTTTTGGACTTTTCCTCCCTCATTCTCTCTTATTTTTTTTGTTACTCCTCTCTCTTAATAGAGAATAGTTTTTATCTGATTTTTCACCCACATCAATATATAATTTTTCTACATATACAAATGAATAATGCATTGTAATTTGATTATAGTGGACTTCATTCCAATATGTGTTGTTAAATAGAATATTTTTTATGAACTGAATAGCAAATATTATGCATTGTGATAGAGTTTGTGGACCAAACCAAATATTTGACCGAAGTTCATTAAAAGAAAGACGAGTTATATATTTTGATTGACAAGTCAGAATTAGATTTTTTTAAGATTTTTTCCCCATGTGATATATGTGGTCAAGGCCCCATTGTTTAAATGAGTCAAAATTGAGAAGAACTTAATAATTTCCTTCCATAATAATGTTTTTGAATATACAATTTCCCCTGGAGATAGACTAACTATTAATGTTCAAAACTCCAAAACCTTATAAATAATGGTATCAACATATTAGTACTCATAATACCAGAAGTTCAATTGCAAACCTTATTCAAATCATATGAAATTTTCAACTTTTATTTTTCGTTTTGTTTTCCTATCATAGGCCAACAAAAGGTTAAACTTGATTTCATCGGGAATGAAAAGAAAAGAAAAATAACATTTAGGGTCAGACAGAAGAGCCTTATAAAAGGGGTAAGAAAACTAAGCATTCATTGTGATATTCATGCTTGTGCTACTATTTATAGCCCATATGATGTTAAACCAATGGTGTGAACAAGTACTTTGGGAGTTCCACAGGTGATCTCTGAATTCAATAACATGTCAAAGATGGAGATAAACAATAAGTCGCTCGATCATATAACTTTCTTGAGGTAAAGGATTGGAAAAGTGGATGGACAAATGAGAAAGCAACAAATTCAAAATCATGAAAATGAAATGACCCAAATGGATGATTTATGGCATGCTGATTGGTGAAGAAATACTACAAAATTTATCTCTGTCAGACCTTGGTAGTAAAAGCCCAAGGGAATTATATCTAGCCCACGTAAATCTGGGCCCATATACCCATAGGGGTATCTTAGTAATTACATTGGGATCTTACAAGAATCCCACATTGAATGTCTAACCTTTCCTTTTAATATTCCTCCTACATTTATACTTGCACAGATATCTAGACAAGGTATGTTCACTTGGATCCTTAGACTTTGACTTTTTATTTTGACTATTTTTACCATTTGCTAACTTAGGAATCGGAGGGGGCTTAGGGATCTTCCACCCCTTTGGCCTTTGTTTTGCAGGTAAGACTGTCAAGACAGAGAAAGGAAGCATCTTGGAAAGAACCTCCGAATTTTCAGGAAGAACCTTCCTTGGGGGTCCAATATCTACATAATAATTGGCACCCACCATCCTTTTGCACGAGCTTATCTGCAGACACTCTTGCTTGCTTATGATCATGCACACACGTACTAAATTTGCCTTGATCAGTTAGCAGCTTCCCCCTGAGCAGCGTCTTTCAGGATAGCGACCCCTATCTCCTGCTCGCACGCTGCATCCTCCAGCTGCTCACACATTTCCAATTGATGTTTCACCACAACACTCCTCGGTACAGCCTCAGTTTCCTCCTGTTACGGAGCTTTCGAGGTCCATTGTGCATCTCGCTTTATCTTTAAGTTGGGAGATCCTCCGAAGAGCAGAGAAAAGAGTCTAGGAAGCTTCACCAACTCATTTTGTTTCAAATGCTTGATGCAAGGCCGCTGCTACTGAGGCAGATCCTCTGATTGAGAACCAACAACAAATATAGACACTCAACTACTTCATGAAGCATGCTGACAATTTCATGGCTTACATGAAGATGAGATAGAAACAAACTGTCGATGATACTTTTGTCAGAGAGAACGCTCACAAGGAACATAGCGCATCTATTTCCTTCCAGCGTCTGTAGCTACCTACCTATAAGCCTCAGTTCCAACAGAAGCACTACCCCCGCCGCATATCCCTGCACAATGGACGATACCTCCAACGCCTTCTCAACCGCGTCTGGACAATCATCAAGTACAGGAGATTTTTAACCAAGCTCAGAATGTGGTGCATCAATGTCAGTTACCTAAACGCTCTTGGAACGTCCTTGAAACTAATCCTTTTCAGGATAAATGTCAACTGGTGTCTCTCCCTGAGCACTTCAAGCCTCATACCATAACTAAATACACAGGATTGTCCGATCCAGAAGCTCATTTGAAACAGTACACTACTTCCTTGCTACTACATGCTTCTAATGTTCCTTTATTGTGTACCTTTTTTCCAACCACTTTGGCAGGGCATGCTCTGGATTGGTTTGCTTCTCTTCCTCCAGGAACGACTGGTTCTTTTATTCAACTTGGGGATATGTTCCTTCAGAATTTCGCAAGAAGCAAGAATCAGAAGAAGCCCCGTACCCATCTCCTCAATATCCACCAGAAACAGGAAGAGAACTTGGCTACATACTTGAACTTGAAAAGGTTCAATGATGAATCTCTTCATGCATGTCTATAATTTGATAGAGGCACTTACATTGAGGCATTTTGTAATAGGCTGCGTCATGGAAGATACTCAGAGAAGTTAAGCGTCCTTCAACCTCAGACCATGAAGGACCTTTTTGACAAAATTAACAAATGGATAAAAGGAGAAGATTTGGAGAAGTCTAAGAGAGACCTGTGGCATCTTGAGAGAGATGAACTCTTGAGAACGGACCATAGGAGGATGTCCGGTGAGGAAGCTTCTCAAAGCAGTAGAAGCTACCTACATGGGCCACGAATGAACCATTTTGGAAGTAGCAGACAAGCACCTTCTCAAAGCTTCGAAAATCTCCTTCAACACGCTCCTTTTTCAAGCTTCCGAGCGAGGGATGGCTCTCCTCAAATGAAGCTCCCTCCGTTCAGACTCAATAGAAAGAATTTTCAAGGAGATAACACAAACACACATCCCAGTAGCATGCTCTCTCCACAGCAGCTTCCTATATGCATCTACAGTGGAATAATCAACAGTTCACCCCTTTAAATACAAAAAGATCACTCATCTTCAGGGAAGTAAAGGATCCGACTATCTTCCCCCCCATGGAGACCCATCATGACATCAAAGGAACAAAGGGATACAAAAAATACTGTGATTATCACCGATACACTGGCCACACTACTGATGATTGTTACAATCTGCGAGATAACATTGAAAGAGCTATACAAAATGGATTACTTCAACAATATGTGGAGAAAAAAGAGGCCCATCAGCTTCAAGACTGACACTCTACTCCACAAGGCAATTAATAAAGCTCCTCGGGTCATCAACATGATTTCTGGGGCTTCATCTTCATTCACACAGGAGAAGCAATTGAAGTTAACATAGGTCAATGATGATAGCCCCTTAGTCATCTCATTGCAGATGGAAGGTTGTTTAGTACGAAGAATTTTGGTTGACACAGGGAGTTCGACAAACATCATTTATTTGGACGTTTTGAAAGCCATGTCTATTTCACCTACATTAATTGGGAAAGAAGCAATTCCCTTGGTTGGGTTTACAGGAAGCATCATCCATGTCGAGGGGACCAGAAAATTGAATATAACATGGGGTGAGAATACTCGAACACTCACAAAGGAAGCGGAATTCATTGTTGTGGATGCTCCTTCAGCCTGCAAGTTTGCATGTATATGACACTTTTCACATTTCCGAACAAAACTGGAAGCATCGTCTTCCATGCTCGGCCAGAAGTATCCAGCACGCATAATCTTCCTGACTAAACTCTTGGCTCCAATGTGAGCCCCACAAATCCCTTCATGAATTGCTTTGATTATGTAATTTCCCTCCTCCTCAGGGACACATTTAAGGAGCAGCCAAGAGAAACCTCTTCGATACAACTGATCTTGCAGGATTGTGTACCTCGCAGCTGCAGATTTAACTCTTTTGGCTTCATCGGCATCTTCTGGGAGGGTGCCAGCTTTGAGGTAGCTTATAAGTAGGTTCATCCAAGAAGGAGAAGGATCAATAGAAGCGACCGTGACTTCTACAATGGACTTTTACTCCAAAGGTTCCATCCAAGTAGCGTCCCTCAAGGAGCCTACTTTGATTTTAGATAATAAATCAGCTTCACCATTTTAACAGCGTGGGATATGTTCCAATTTTAGATAAGTAAAGTTTTTAAAAAAGGTTTTGTACCTTTTCTAAGTATCGTCTCATGTTGTCTTCTCTCGCTTCGTAAGAAGCATTCACTTGATTGACCAAAATCTACGAGTCAGACCGAAAAATTGGCTTTTGGATGTGAAAGCTAGTAGCTATTTGCATGGTAGCTATTAAAGCTTCATACTCGGACTTATTATTAGTAGGGAAATCAAATTTGAAGGCATAAGCCGAGTTAGTACCTCCAGGGTTTTTAAGAAAAAAACCAACACCTCTCGTTTGTTCAGCAGAAGATCCTTCAATATATGTAATCCAATATCCCTGCACAGAGGCGATGTTAGGATCATTCATCAAAGACGATGTCTCGCCTGAAATTGTGCACTCAACAACAAAATCAGATAAATCTTGAACTTTAATAGCTTTTCGGGGCTTATATTCAATGTTAAAGCCTGATAATTCAATAGACCATTTTAACAATCGTACGGAAGTGTCTGGTGATAACGCTAAAACATATCGAGTTTTTAGTATTAAATCATGTCTAATTTCAATTGATTTTTAAAGTATTTTGAA
>JAXGGT010022362.1:0-15814 GCA_035583425.1 Marsdenia floribunda
AAATATATATTATTAATAAAATCACTCTCATACACTTTTCCCAAAACAAACATTCTCTTACACACACAATTATTATACATATAAAACTTATATATTTAACCCCCACTTTTTCCAACATAAAATTCAATTTAAAAAAAAATAGGGACAAGATTCATTATAAATGATAGTTTGTCTTAAATAAGTCATTTTTTTTTTCCAGTTGAAAGCTTAACCAAATATAGCCTTCAAAACAAAAAAAATAAAGTAATGAAATATTTTGAATTGATTTTGATATATCTCCCGGAATAAATCTTGACCGCTAACATGGATTGTCCAATTTTAATCAACGGTTATCATTCCTTGAATTTAATAACCTATAAATAAATTTAATTATTATATGCATTTTTTTTCCTTTGTTACATACAAAAAATTACAATTTTTTTTTAACGTAAAAATTGATATATTTTTTTTAGTTAAAAAAACTAAAATATCTTTTAACTTTACTTTCTTTTATAAAAAAATACATTAATATTTTATCTGTGAGAAGTTAAAAACGAAATAATAAATTCAATGACTTATTAATTAAAATATGACGTTTAAATTTAATCATGCAAAAGATATAATTATCTCTAATTACACATCACTTGTAATGATGTAAATGTGCTTAAGTGTCATAATTTTACTAATAATTTAAGAGAGATGACTTGAATTAAAAAAAAAAAAACACAACGTGTAAAATGAATTTTACCTGCAACGGTAACGGGAGAAGTATGGTGGTTGAGATGGTGATGATCAACTGGAAGGCCATCGGAAAGCAGACGTTCTCGGATTTTGTGACAGAGCAAGCAGGCCATGTGCACTGCTTTGACGGCAACTTCCAGTTCCATGGAAAACTTATTATCATCATCAGTATCAGTAGTAGTAGTAGTAGTATCTGAACCACCGAATTCCAACATCACTGCAGCAGCAGCAGCGACAGGAGGAATATTCATATTCATATTGATCACTTGGGTGGAGTGTGATGAATATGATGAGCTTCGGAGGTTTGCAGAACGAAACAGGGGAGACGAAGAAGAAGAAGTTAAATGGAAAGGAATGAAACCGTGGTTGTGTCTTATCTGCTGGGCTAAGGGATGAGGAACTTTGGGTGCAAATGAAGTGGCCATTTTAAAGAAGGGCGATTGGGACTTTGCCTTTGGTTGGAATTGGGAACAATTTGGTTGGTTGAAATACCCAAATATATATATATATATATATATATATATATATATAATAATATGAGATTTTGAATTCATTCATCAATCTTTTTATAACTTAATCCCTCTATTTTATTTTATTTTTTTATTTTTATTTGTCATAAGAAATCAAAATACACCTTAATATATATATATATATATATATATATATATATTTAATTTTGAGACATTTTTGCTTGTCTATATCAAACTCACGATCTCTCAAATCATATGTGAGGCTGCTACCAACTGAACTATATATTATTGATTACACCTTAATATCCTTATAATTAATAATTTACAATTAATATTTATTAATTATTTTTATTGAAGAAAGTAAAATTAAAAGATATTTTAATATTTTCAATTAAAAAAATACATAAATTTTTATACTTTTGTTAAATGGTTTGTGTTTTATCAGTAATAAGTAAAAAAAAAGGAGTACTCATTTAATCTCTCTATGATAAGTGATAACGATAACAAAAACTAGTTTTGGAGTAAATTTTTTGCTTCGTAACTTAAGGTGATGTGAGAGGAAAATGAATTGACACTATATATTCTTAGTATTTTATTCTATAAATTAAGTATCGTCAAAATTGTATTTGAAAATAATATTATTTATGTAATTAAAAAATTATATATTATGATTGTTGTTATATTAGTTTATATTTGATTTAATATTTAACTAAATTTACTATAAAAAAAATAAAAAGGCTATTAGAACACTCTTAAATACCTCAATAGAGTATATATTATAGCGTTTCTTATTTTGATGCACTTGATATAAATGCCACAATAAATATATAAGTATCTCAACTCTAACTGTCTCAATAGCCTTTTATGTATGAATAAAAAATTAAAATTTTAATTTAAAACTTTATGAGACATTTTTTTTTTTAATTTATTAAGACATTTTTAATTGTTTAAATATTATTTTTAAAGATATTTTTACATATATAATCATAGAAAATTTTTTAAATTTATAATTTTAAAGTGTCTTAATAGCTACTTAAACAATGTTAAATTTAATGTAATAATATACATTTTAGTCCTAATATTGTAGTAGAAAAGTGATTTTTTTTTCTTTTTTTTTAATAATTTTAAATTTGACTAACTTGAAATAGGGACTTGACAAAAAAGAAAAACCAGATCGAAGAATGCAAATATGGACGCAAAAGACGCGGACTTGCCTGAGTTGGCAAAGCACTACTCCATTTTTCAGGCTCCGCAACATAATATCATGCATGCGCCGAATTAATTCGCAGGGAAGAAGAAGGTGCGGCTGCTTTAATTCGGGATTTTCAGAGATAGAAGTAGATATATATATATATATATATACATATAGAGAGAGGATATTGTTTGGTGTATATGGGCATAAATATATAATTATTTATGCCTAATTATTTGTCTCAATGACTTATTTATCCTTAAGGAGTTTTACCTTAGGATTATCTAAATCCCACATTGAAAAACTATTAAAATATTTAGAGATTTGTCTCCTATATAAATAATTAATGTCTCCCAAAAAAGGTAAGTGCATTTTAATTCCTTTACTTTGGAGTTTGACCTTATTATTAGATAGCTTCTTTGGGGAATAAACTCATTTATCTTATCTTTTGCAGGTACTTCACCAAAAGGTCTTTCAGGAAGACCATTCGGCCAAATCACACTTTGGGAACAAGACCTTTCGACTACATCAGTGGTTCTGTTGTAAGAAAAACATAAATAGTCCCAAATCATGGTTATTTGGTGAAGTTGGTCTTTATTTAATTCTTTGGCTACATTGATTCTCACAAATTATTTTAAATTGTGCATGTAAGATTATCTAAAATTTCTATTAAATTACTATTAATATCAAAATAAAAAATGTCTAAGGGCATTTTTGTCTTTTCAATTGTTAAAGAAGTAGAAGAGATTTTTTTTTTTTTCCTTTGAAAATTAAAAAGACAAAAATACCTTTGGACATTTTTTATTGGATATTTTTTATGTTAACAATGATTTAAAAGAAATTTTAGATTAAAGAATTAATCTCACACGATTTAAAATAATTTAAGGATGAATATAAATAAAATAAATAAATAAATGAGGAGAGACTATTTATGTCAATTTGCCTTACTAAAGAATAGGAAAACTTACAGAGAAATGTTACAACAATTTTATCTAGTATTCTAGAGACCCTAATATGGATTGAGGGGGAAGTTCATGCATAGTTTTGTCGAAACAGTACAATATTCCACCAAAACCAAATTTATATGTATATTCAATACAGTTCAACATTTAAATTTTATATCTACATTCAATTCCACTTTGTGATATATATATATATATATATATATATGGCAATTAAAATTGGAATTCACCTAATAGTATTTTCATTCAATTTTGATCGAAATTTTTTTAATTTAATTAAGTTTAAAAATGTGAATGGTAATTGTTTAAATAAAAATTAAGAATAAAGGCTAGGATGGTATTCATCTCAATCCTGTCCTCATTCCGTATATATATATAAAAATAATTATTATATATTGAACGATCAGATGTAATTACCTTCACTTAACCACGTAAGTGGAGCAACTAAGTGCAAGGAACGAAGGTGGTAGAAGGACCTCGCTAGACGGAGTCGTTCGACGAGGGAAGCATTAAAGACAAATATTCCCTTTGTCTTTTATTCACTATAGGGCTGGACTTCAAATAATTATTGAGGAGAGTTAATAAGCTTAAATGATCCTCCCAATTATTATTATTTTAATAATGTCTCAAGTACAAGGTAGTTGAGGGTATAAAATGCATTAAAGACATGCCACCATCGTGTCACTGTCAAGCTCCAAAAGCAGATGTCCAAATCTGCCTCTTCCCAACGAACAGGTGCCACTTGTCCGCTGGGGAGTAAATCAAGTCTCTTTACACGGGAATAAGTCCCTTACATGCAAAAGAAAATGGGCAATAGTTTATCAGCGTATACAAGAAAAAAGGAGAGGGGACAGTCAGGTGTGTTCACTATTCATCATCATCTCTAAAGCTCTTTCTCTCTCAATACACTCTCTGCAAAACTAGGGTTCCTTCAAGTGTAACAGTTGGGATCACTGGGCCTCTTCCGATCACTAGTCTAACTTGACCGTCGGAGAGCCTATTGGAGACCCATCTCCATGTAGGCCTTTTTGCAGGTACATTGGGAGCGCGGTTGATCATTCTTAAACCTGTATTTGGAGATAAAACCTGATTAAGAAATCTTTGGCTTGATCAATATTTATATAAAAATAAAATTATAATAATTATTTTTTAGAGGAAAATTATAAAAATTATAATACTTAAATATTAATATTTATTAAAAATAAATCATCATAATAATTATTATAAATATTAAGTTAAATATAAATAAATAAAATATTAACTGTAATATATACTTTTTAGTATATATATATATAATTATAATAATTAAAATAATTATTTTCTTTTTGTAAAAATAAAACATGAAAGATATTTAATAAATATTTTATTTTTTTTACTAAATATAAAAAAAAAAAAAAATTCTAAACAATTTGGAAGTAGGGATGGGATGTAAAAGTTAATCCCTACAAAAGATAAGAACGGGAATAGAAAATATATACAAAAATTGAGGATAAAAAAAAAAGAAAAAAAAAAAAAAAGAAAAGGAGCCCTTGCAAATTCTTGACCCGTTGCTATATATATATATATATACATATATATCCCTCGTACAAACGTACATCATACATACATACATATATATAGTGGAGACATGCAGTGTTTCTCTATATTCATGCACGCAAGTAATAGAAGTTCCATTTCGTGTATATATATATATTACAAAATAATAATTAATGATACCTAATTAATTTACAAAGTCGAGGGATAAAATATTCTTATTATCACCAGAATCTGCAGATTCTTACAAATATATATATAGATATAAACTTCTTGCATGATGCAATTATTTGCTCACGACTTCGTCATCAAGAAGATTGATTACTGGTGAATGGATTGAACAATTATACATATATATAAATCCAATATCTGGGGGCATGATCTTTAATTATAGTTCCAGTCTTAATCACTCACTCACTCGCTTCAATCTATTCTTGTTTTCTTCTAATTTCCGAAAGAGAGAAAAAAAAAAAAAAAAAAAAAAAGTTACCAAAATTTCATGGAGAGATATGGACAAGATATTTAAAAGAATGAGGATTTCTTTTCACACCGTATCATATATATATATATATATATATATATATATCCCGAAAGGGTCTGCTTCGACCATATGAACATACCTATGATGATCAATTTCTCCTAAGAGATCAAAATGGAAGTTGGGGGAACGGAACAATCAATCAATCAATGCCATTTTCTTTTTAATTTTCCCTTTTTTTTTTTTTTTTTTTTTTTGAACCAGCCGGCGCTACTCTATTCCGATTAGATTTGTCAAAGTTTAACGGGAGGTTACCTCTACACCTCTTGGCAAGTCAGGAGAAAGGGGAGATTTAATTCTTAAACCTCTTGGTAAACCAAGAGTCTATGTGAAAATACCTAGCCAACATGTTAAAAGAAATTCCTTAAATATAATTTACTTGAAATTTTATTTTATTATTTTAAAAATATATATAATTTAATTATTTAAATTTATTATTTATATTGAAATGACTCATAATATAATTTATTATTATAATAAATTATAATATTTAAAAAATAATTTAATTATAATTATAATTAATAATTCATACAAATTAAATTATAATTAAAATTTAATAATTTAAAAATTATCAAAAATAAAGTTAAAATTTAAAATAAAAAAATATATAAAAAAAATAATACCAAAAAAAATTATAAAACTTAAAAATATTCAGTTTTTTTTTCCTAATTTAGGAAAAAAAAAAAAAAAAAAAAAAACTCTCCTCAACACTAATATTAATATATTACATTAAATTATATATATTTAGTTTAAAAAAATTATTGGGTTAGATATGATATTTATAACACCATATTCATATTCAATTAATATTTAATTGTTAAGACATGTGTATGAGTTTAGATATAGGAAAGTTATATCTACATTCAATATTTTTAGAGTTAGGTTTAATTAGATTCGAATATTTTAGACCTATTAACAAACCTAATTCCAACTAAAATGAATTTGATTTAGATGGTATATGCATAATAAATCTTAATTTTTATTTTAAAACATTAAAATTTATAGTAAGACTCGAATCAAGAATCTCATCAATCATTATTACTGTCTATACCAAGTGGCTTTTCTTTTTAAATTTTGTCTTGGTCCAAAATGTTACACCACTAATGGATCGAGTTTGGTTCATTTACACACATTAAAAGATAATGATATATATATATATATATATATATTTTCCCCCCCTAAGGATAACCTTCACATTTCCATTATAATAATTTTCATGACATTTCCTTGAACCATAAATTTGATACTGCATTAAGTATTGAAATTATCAACATAAAATGTTCATCAAAAGTAAAGTAAGAAATTCTAAATTTAATTCATGTTAAAATTTATTTTGTTTTTTAATAATGTATTATAATTTTTTTTTTTTTAAAAAAAGTTATATATATATATATATATTTAAATTAATCAATATCAAGTTAAATTAAATAAATAAAGAAAGAAGGAGATGGAATTGTTAAATTTAAGAATGTGAGTGGTTTGTCACAGTCCAAAAAAATGAAAATGATCCACAGCCATCCATGATCCATCCAATCAAATATCACCTTCTCTTGTCCTCTTTTGGTTTCGGCTTTGGTTAGTAGTAATAATGATTTGGTTTTTGAAAAAAAATTGCCAACTTGCAACTGACATCATTTATACTAAATATGACACATTTTTTTAACTTATTTACGTCATTTTTTTTTTTTTAACACCAAATAAAATAAATATTAAAATATTAAAGAAAAATAAATAAATAAATAATGTTAATTGATCTTGATATTAAAATATTTTAATGTTAGATTTTGATGAATATGTGGTTTAGAAACAAATAATGGATGAATTATGGACTTTGGACGATCGGACTGAGAGGGGATGAATTAAAGAGATGAATATATATATATATATATATATATATCTTTTCATCCAAATGGGAATGGAAAGATCCTTTTAAATTACACATATATAATGATTATGATATTTATTTTATTCCAAAAATTTATTATAAACTCAATTTATGGTCGATGTTCAATAATTAACTTTGAAATTGGACAGAAAGTGAAATTCATCATATTTAAATAGTTTAAAGTCATGATTCATGGCAAAATTATTTCAGGACAACATACAGACAAGTACATCTATAGACAAAACCCAATCATATACATATATATATATATATATACAGAGTGAGGAAAGTTAGTCATTTTAGGGTGCTATATCCTCTGAGAAAAAAATTATAAATATTGATTTAACAAAAATTAAAAGTATCAGTTTTTAGTGTTAATTAAATTAACACGTGTTTTAGATAATGTCTTAAAGAATATTCTAGGAGATTTCGTGTTCTATTTTGGTGTTATTAATCTTTTTTATGATTTTTTTTTTTTAAAAAAAAATAAATAAATTGTCAAATTAGGATCTTACCATCAATCTATAACAACTCTAATTTGATCGGACAAGTTGAAAATTGTGAGGAAACAAGTTAGGAATTGTTGTAAGGTCTCAATTTAATACTTACTAAAAAATAGTCAAAATATGATCAAAAGGATTAAAATGGTAAAAATAAAAAATAAAAAAATTAATTTTGGGATAAAAAAATTTAAAATTGTAAAAAAAAATATAATAATAAAATATGAATTAAAATGACGAATTTTTAATCTTAAAAAAAAGGAAAAAAAAAAAAAATCAAAAACCTTTCTATGGTTTTGCTGCAAAGACAAAATCCCATATAAACCTTCCCTCTACAAAAGAAAAATAATAGATCAGTATATCGTGAGTGCGCTTTCAAAAATCGACTTTACTTAAATTAAAAAAGTATATAACTAATTTACGGGGATTTTAGGATTAGAAAACACAATCTTAGTTTCTTCCTAACTAATTTGGAATTAAGTTGAGTTATACTATTTTTTTTGGGAGTATACTCTTCTAATACTTATTTTTTCATTCACGATATTCAAAATCAACATTTTATTGAACAGAATCAATTTTTTTGTCATTTGTACCAAACGGATTCTTTGTCCTTATTGCAATTTTTTGTTTTTTTTTTTTTAACCTCTCGATATCCGATAGTTATTTTGAATTCCGACTACTTAGGAATCAAGTTGCATCGAACCCCTTTTCGGGGAGAAGATCTCTTTTATACCCATTTTTTCATACACAAAATTTAAATTCAAGGCCTTGCTTAAAGAGACCAAGCTCATTCCATTTAGACCAATGAGTTGTTGACTTCTGCTGTTATTTTTCCCCAACAAATGTTCGATTATTTTAGGCAATAGAGACACATTTTGGGTTTTATTTTTAGCCCAACATTCTTCGGTTGGGTTGGGTTGGGTTAGGCTAGGATGTGCCTTGATGGATCTGTAGAAAGCCCAGTCATATCCTTTGAATCTTTGAAATACACACCCTACTGGCCCATTCGCCTTTTTGGTTACGTTGGGATTGAATCTTGTTTTATTATTTGGACATCTATCTTTCGTACATGAGCGATCCTGTGGATCTAATCTCGTACTATTTCTCTATTAATATTTAACATATTCTTTTCTTTCAAAAAAAAAAATTTAATAATTTATGTATATTTTTATAAAAGTCTGTTCATTATTTTATTAAAACAATAAACATTATTTTTTTGAGTTTATAAAATTATTATATATATATGTATGTGTGTGTGTGTATATTTATATAATTTTATGCATAACTTTTAGCTAGAATAAAAACTTTTAAGTGACCATCTCCTAAAATATCAATGTTAAAGGAAAGAAAAAAAAAAAAAAAAAAAAAAAAGAAAAAGAAAAAAAGATAAATGACAAGGAATTGTCAGCGTAACTGATTAACACCTTTATTTATGACTAAAATATTATGAATTTGAGTTATGACGGTAGCTAAACGTTTTAAATAAGAGATATATTTCTCAATATACTAATATAATTAGTCAACCAAAAAAAATTGTACTTTTTTTCTCTCTCTAGATGAGTACGGAGTCAACACCAAAGTGCAATTTGTCAGCGAAAGAGTTCGTCCAAATTCTGTGAAGCATTAAGAAGCACAAGCATGACGAGTTAGGTGAATGAGACAATGGGGAGGCTTTGACCGGAGATGAGGAGATGGAAGCATCGAACATTTGGGCTGGGGCTTCCTCTGTGGATGCAATCAAAGGAAATACTCGTAGAGGAGAAATTTATACTGGAAAAGGGGAAGACGATATTATGGATGATTTCACTATGTCAGATGTTATCCTCCCTCTAGCCATTGGCGAAGGTCCCTAATCCTAAAGGTATTGGGACGCGCTTTTAGCTTTAAAGTGCTTGAGCCTAGACTTTTAAAAATGTGGCAGCTGGAAATGGGATGTGAGTTGATTGACTTAGAGAAGGGATGCTTGATTGCCTGCTTCTACTCACCGGCTGACTACTATAACTTGTTGAATGAGGGGCCTTGGATGGTGATGGGGTATTACCTGACTGTGTCGAAATGGCACCCGAATTTTAAGCCATTAGAGGAGGAAATCTCCACTACAATGGTATGAATTCGATTCCCAACCCTACCTATTGAGCTTTATAAAGAACCCACACTAATGAGGTTAGGAAATACCATTGGAAGGGCTATCAAAGTAGAAACTACAATCACATATGTGGCCAAGGTAAATTTGCCTGGGTGTTTGTAGAGTTGAACATTAATCGGCCCCTAGTGCTGATAGTGGAGGTGCTTAGTAGAGTCCAAGAAGTGGAATACGAGGGACTATATCTCATATGCTTCCATTGTGAACAATTTGGACACCGAAAAGAGCAATGCCCACAATTGGCCCCACTAGTCCTGGTGTCGGAAGAACACGGGCAGAAAACTACTCAGAGGACTGAGGAGAGGCCCCAAGAAACAAGTAATCCATATGGACCGTGGCTACTTCCGACGCATGTTCGACGCCCCCAGATGCAAGTTCAACAATGGATGAACAGAAGGAGTAACCCATCAGAGGCTAACCGGTGACTGAACGCTAGAGCGGAACAGGAGTATCACTGGTTGGGGCAATGGCTATACTGTAGGTTCGTGTCAAAGATATAACCTAAATGGGCAGGAAACGGAGCCTAGATCTCCTAGGACCGGGCAAGGAGACCAAGGAACAGAAAAGCTGACAACAAGACAGCAAAGTCAAAGGGAGAATTGGGACACGAGTTTGGTTGGCAGGAAAGGGAAATATGCGGCCTTAGAAGCCTTGAATGGGGAGGAGGAAATTCTTGAATGTATTGCAACCCTAAAGAAAAAAATCCAAGATTTGTCGAGCCCTAGTGGAACAAAGGGTCGAGCGCATGATGGCAGGACTAGGGCTAAGCCCAACTGAAGTAAGACCCAAGGTGCAAATCAATCAGGTGCATCTGCAAAAAATGTTGGCCCACCTCTGAATAAAGTCATGAAGAGGCCTAGGCCCCTAAAAGAGATACACCAAAAATATTCCATTGGACCGAGCCCAAACAAAGGACTGGGGAAAGAAAGCAATAAATAACCTAGCCCAAGGAGTGCAGGCAGTTAGTCAGGGGAGAGGCGACATGGGCCTGGAGGCAAACCAGCCCACCACTTCCAAACTTAAGGGCAGTACCACAAATATGGAAGTAGATCAAAGCCCATCAGTTGGGACTCAACCTAGAGAGACCCAAACAGAAAGCAGTAATCACCATACAGTCAACAAGCATGGAAAATCGAGAGACACCTAAATGGAGGTACTTGAACCTCCGACAAACCTCTAAATTTTAATGATGCATAGTATACTAGTATGGAATTGCCGTGAGGTAAGTTCACAAGGGACACATTGACATTTGAAGAGTATGATGGAAGAATATAAACCGGCTATTGTGGCTTTGTTGGAAACTAGAACTAACAGTAGTCATGCCAAGAAAATTATGAAAATAACCAACTGCACTAAGCTAGCTGTTGTGGAAGCATATGGATTTGCGGGTGGAATTTGGTTGATGTGGGACGACAACTAAGTTAGTGTGGAGATCGTTGCCATGTATGACCAAGTATTGACAGTTGTAGTGCGAATAGGATCGGATTATCTGTGGCCACTGTCAATTATTTATGTCTCACCGAACTCGTTGGTTAGAGAGGAACTTTGGGCCTATCTTAAGAAGCTTGGTGAATGTGTTAATGTCCTGTGGGTGTGCATGGGAGATTTCAGCAAAGTATTGGAAGCAAACGACAAGGTAATGAGGCAACCGGTCCATAGCAGTTGCGCAAGCAGTCTGAAAGAAGTAGTGAATAGATGCCAATGGGTGGGCCTCGGTTTTCCATGGACTGAAATTTACGTGGTCAAACTGCTGCAAAGGGTGTGCAAATATTAGAGAGAGACTCGATAGAGCTTGGAGTAACCTCACATGACACCACAAATTCGAGGGAGCGCAGTCTGGCACATCCCACGAACACACTCTAACCATCATCCTATCCTCTGGGAGGGTTTGCAACGTGAGGAAAGGAGCAGATTCCAGGGTTTCAGGTTTTTAGAAGCATAGTTCCAACATCCAGAGTTTAAAGACGCAGTTGAGAGACTCTAGAAGAAGGAACCAGGTAATCTGAAGGCTACTATGGATGGTTTTAAGGCCAACATCATGCATTGGAATCAGTATACTTTCAAGAATATCTTCCAAAGGAAGCGGCGGTGTCGAGCTCGACTACTTGGGATCCAAAAGATAATATATACAGTGCCATCTAAATCTTTGGAGAAATTGGAAGGGAAGTTAATGGAAGAGTTGAATACCATCCTAGATTAGGAGGAGTGCTATTGGAGATAAAAGGCCCGCATGCAGTGGAGTATCCAAGGAGAGCACAATACTCGACTCTTCCATGCAACCGTGGTTGACAGAAGGCGCCGAGGCAAGATTAAACAGCTGCGAAAACCTGAGGGGGCTAGTACTTGAAGTATGAAGAGTTAGAACAGCTTGCTCATGACTTCTACCGAAGACTCTACTCCAAAGAACCTACCACCCAAGGGGATTCGACTGAATGGCAGTTCTCAAAGCTAAAAAGGAATAGCATATGGTGGCTTAATAGGGAGGTAACGGGATATGAGATCAAAGCCGCAATGTTCCAACTTGGAGCACATAAGACACCAGGTCCGGACGGTATACCAGCTTGTTTCTACCAAAGGTTTTGGCCGATGATAGGGGAAGCAGTCGTAGAATTTGTCCAAGAGGTGTTCCGTACAGGAGCGGTCCCTGAAACCATGAATCAATCTCTCATTTGTCTCATTCCAAAGCAAAAATACACTAAATTGATTTCACAGTTTCGACCTATCTGTCTTAGTAACGTTATTATTGAAGTAGTTACAAAGATAATAGCGAACAGACTGAAACCTTTGATGGCTGATTTAGTGGGGACTGGGCAAGCTAGTTTCATCCTGGGGTGTCAAACTACAGATAATATCATTATTGCCATGGAGGTCCTACACTCTTTGAGAAGAAAGAAAGGGCAAAAAGGGAATATGATCTTCAAAATTGATTTGGAAAAAAGCCTACGACTGTGTGGATTGGAACTACTTGGAAAGAGTGCTAGCAACTGTGGGATTTAAACCACAAATGCTCAAGGTCACTATGAGCTGTATTAAGTCAACCAATCTTTCGGTGTTATGGAATAGACAGTGGCTCGACCAGTTTTGACTGGAGAGAGGGCTGAGGCAAGGGGACCCGTTATCCCCCTATCTCTTTGTATTGTGAATGGAAACGCTCTACCATCAGATCCATAAGGCGAAAGAGATGAAACAATGTAAACCTTGTCGAGTTGCTGAAGTGGGCCCAAGAGTGTCACAGCTCTTCTTTGTGGATGACCTTCTCCTGTTTGGTGAAGCATCAGAGAAACAAGCGGAGACTATGGAGGATATTTTGACTTCCTTTTGTGCGGAATCTGGGCAAAAGGTTAACCTAACTAAGTCCAAAGTGTGGTTTCCCCCTAATACTAACCCAGCTACCAAACAATGTATTAATAGAAGGGTGGGAATTCTGAAAGCGAGGAATTTGGGGTTATATCTGGGGTTACCTATGCTACACGAATGGATGAGGAGCCAACAATTCTAGCGTGTTGTGGACCGGGTTACAGAGGAAATTGGGGGTTTGGCAGAACAAACTGCTTTCACGTGCAGCCAAGCTGGTGTTGGTCCAGGCAGTACTTTCAACAATACCCGCATATCCAATGAGTTCATGCAAGTTACCAGGCAGAACGGTCATGGCATTAGAGAAAATTAGTAGGGACTTCTTTTGGGGGAAAAAGAACAGCAGAAGGGAACAAACCCAATTGCTTGGGCTACAATCTGCCAGCCAAAATATCAGGGAGGCCTTGGTATCAAGCCCCTTACGGATATGAATGTTGTACTTTTGTGCATAAGTCCTGACATGGAAAACCATAATGCACTCTGGGCACAAGTCCTGGCGACAAAAATATGGTGGAAGCCCAAGTTTACAAGAAGGGTAGGGGAGAAACCTAATGTCCGGAACATGGAAGGGTATGCACAGCTACCAGTGTAGCTCAAAACAATTACAACGGTGTATGTCTTCTTGTGCTATTTCTACTTCCTCCACATAAACTGTGGATTAAATCCCATGTCTGTTCTAAAATATGCAAAGTTAGTCCTAGTGTCGACTTGTCGTGCTGTTGTTGTATCAGCATTACATTCCTCCTATGCCATAGCACTTGCACTACTTTACAAAATATATCCCTCCAGTATCTACTTGTCCGGTCATTGACATGTTGGCCTCCCATATTCACATTAATCCAGTCTTTCATGCTGGTGGCAGACCGGAATTAAGGTTTGTGATTTGGGGAAATTTGTAGTTGTAGAAATATAACTACCTTATTTTCATCCAAAAAAAAAAAACACAAACAAACAAACAAACAAACAAATTGTATAAACCTCAAGGCGCATGTGAGTTGGTAAAGTGCTTATCTGGACTAAGTGAAGTCACAGATTTTAACTGCACTCACATATGCAACCGTTTAAAGACTTATTGGGGCCAAAACTTACCTCTAGAAAGGAATTTCGAATTAATCTGAATGTGGACTTAATTTATAGGTGTTGTTTATAGTTGAGACTCATTCAAAATACTTTGTGCATTAAAAAAAAAATTGTATTTAAAAAATAAAAAAAAAAGTGACTAAATGCAGAATACAAATGTTTGTTTCTTTAAAATAAAAACAAAGAAATAAAGAAATCCACCGTAGATTGAGACCATAATTTTTTAAACCAAAAAAATAATACAAAATTAGATCCAGTGAACCAAAACCATAACTATCATGCATAGTCGTGATTCAATGCATTTTTCATCTTCTTCTTATTATTATATTATATATAGAGCTACTTCTATAGTGAAGAGGAGACAGAATTGGATCCTGTCCAGAACCACAACAAATAAAATAAAATATCAGTTCCTATGAAAGTCAAATGGCATAAATAGTAATTGAATAACGACTTTGATTTAATCCTTAACCTTTTTTTCCCTTTTTTTAATTTTCTACATAATTCAAACGAATTATAAGTGAGACTATTACTAATTAAATTATACTTTTTGATTATTTAGTCCTTAACTTTGGATCATATATATATATATATATATATATATATATATTATGATTTTTTTCAAAATATATATGACAAGATGGTGTACCTCAATTGATCACAGTCACAATTATAATTCAAAAGGTTATGAATTTAAGTCACAATAGAGATATAAAACCTCAAAAGTTTCAAAGAAAAATGCAAGGGACCAAAGAAAAAAAAAAAACATTTATAGTACGAAATATT
This sequence comes from Marsdenia floribunda, assembly GCA_035583425.1. Taxonomy (NCBI): domain Eukaryota; kingdom Viridiplantae; phylum Streptophyta; class Magnoliopsida; order Gentianales; family Apocynaceae; genus Marsdenia; species Marsdenia floribunda. Next base: position 15,164 of record JAXGGT010022362.1, read on the forward strand.
TAAAAATTTGATATGTTTAATTCTAAATATTATATTTTGATTTATTAAATTCTAAATAAATTAAATTTTAATAATTTTAATTCTTTTGATAAAAAAAATACTTAAATAATAGTATACGTACAATAATTTCTGGTCATTGATTATACTTACAAAAACCTTTTTCTAGTTTAAAAAGACTAAAACTATTAAAATCTAATTTAATTAAAATTTTAAAAAATTAAAATAAAATATTTAGGACGAAATGTATCAAAATTTTAAGTATTTGAAATTATTCCGACTAACCATCCTTTTAAAAAAAAAATAAACTTTTTTTTTTGATAATTAAAATAAATAAATAAATAAATAAATAAATAAATAAATAAATAAACTTATTAATATAAATAGTAATACTACAAAACAAAATAATGCTGTAATGGCTGCAGGTTAGATCTAGAAGAGATATCCTTGAATTAATATTTTATATGTCTGTCTGTTCAATGCATTTTATATGTGTTCCGTGATATAAAATAAAATAATATTAAGCAGCCATTCTTGGCTCTTATAAGGGTTTATACCAAGTTTGGCCTAATTTAGGCCAAACAGTCGTGCAATGGCCTAGGGTGCAAAACGTTGTGCCGGTTTGGCCTCAACGCAACTCGGGGCTGCGATGTA
>JAXGGT010022372.1:0-15812 GCA_035583425.1 Marsdenia floribunda
ACTCATAATGGCCAAACGGAACTGTAAAGGCAATTTTATATTTATCATCTTCATTAATTTGGATTTGCCAAAATCCAGATTTCAAATCAAATTTAGAATAAATATTGGTATCATAAGTTCTTTTCAATAAATCTCCCTTATTGGGAATAGGATATCTTATCCACTGTAAGGCTTTATTTAAAGTTTTGTAATTAATATCTAACTTGGGAACACCTCGTTCTTGTTCATCATGTTTATTTACATAGAAGGCAGCACAGCTCCAAGGAGATTTAGAAGGTCTAATTAACTTTTTCTCTAATGAATCATTGATTTCCTTTTTGCAATATTCTAAAAGTTCAGTGTTCATCTGAATAGGTCTTGCTTTGGTTGGGATATCTTTATCTGTGAATGGAGTTTCATAAGGTAATGCAACTGAATATTGTTTTCTATTCCAGAATGCAGTGGGGATATCTGCACAAACTTCTTTTTGCCTTTTCTTTATTTTATTTTATATGTATTGTCTTATCTTATATCTTCTGTTCTTCCATAGATATCCCTTCTCCATTTTTTTTCAATTTCATTAAGATGAAATTTTTGCAGAGTGTTTGTTGTATTATGTTCCTTTTTCAACTCATGATCTAACCGATCCGCTATTTGATATCGGAGGTTTCGGCTGATATGGACCGATATTCTTGGAGTCGCCACTGATATATATATTTTTTAATTTTCTGCCTTTTTCGGGACGACTTTCCTCGATCCGGAGACGAATTGGGCGAGTCGTCTCAGAATCGACCAAGACTTTGAACCCTAATTAGAATAGAATGCTCAGTCCTAGATGATGACTAACATTTCCCCTTTAAACAATTATAGAAATTACAACCCCTATTGGTTGTACATATTTAGGCAAATTGTACATGATATTTTGTCTAACCACACAAAATATAGCTTTAAATCTAGACAGTTTTTTGTAAACCCCTTTGCACTTACTAAGAAGATTTTTCGATTTGTCTTCGAACTAATCCTCATCTAGGCATAAGGAATCTGGACTCCATTTCTACATCATTTTTGCTCATATGTACTCTCATTTGTTAATGAATATATCCCATTTTGAGAATATGCATTAGCCAAGAGAGTCATCCACATCCTTGAATCCGAAATAGAGTGGGCCGAACTATACATCCAGTGGACTTTGAGTCATTATTGCTGTTGAAATGTGACATATCCAACTGTGCAAGAAATCATCGCAGACAACTTTATCAAAGTTGCTTTTCAAAAGTAACTTTATCAGATTCTTATTTTATCAGATATCTTGTAAATTATTGATGTACTTCTAGCAAATTTTGCACTGACACTTAATACATATCCAGAATATGCATTAGCCAAGAGAGTCATCCACATCCTTGAATCCGAAATAGAGCGGGCCATACTATACATCCAGTGGACTTTGAGTCATTATTGCTGTTGAAATGTGACATATCCAACCGTGCAAGAAATCATGGCAGACAACTTTATCAAAGTTGCTTTTCAAAAGTAACTTTTTTAAAGTCACTTTATCAGATTCTTATTTTATCAGATATCTTATAAATTATTGATGTACTGTTTATTTTATTTCTTTAACATTCGGATTTGGAATCCGAAGAAGTGGCTACAAAAGCCAGTGTATTTTAGAAGAGAGGTGTGCCTAAGTTTTTAGTCTTGAGTTTTCTTTCTTTCAAAGTGTCTTCCTTTCTGTAAGTGTCTCATGACTGAATAATATATCCTATTTCGTTCATAAATTCCTATTTTCCTTCATGTCCTGCTTTTCTCTTGCTTTTCTTTGTACTTATTTAATTGAGAGGGAGGGAGAGAGGGAGGGAGGAGGAGGAGAAGATAAAGTCAAGTCTGACACAGAAGTAGTAAATAGTAATCATGGAATCTGAAGCAGAGGTTGAGCCATACTCCACAACTTAGCACCCTCTCTTGCTGCCATCTTCTACTTTGTAAATTAACAGTCAAAGTTTTCATTATGTTTTCATTAGTTAGATCTACTGTAAAATTAGGGTAACAATTACAGTAAACAGGTCCATTAGCAATATTGGATTCTAAAATAGCAAGTAAAGAATGATCAAATTTCATATGCCGAGTATCACGGAGCATGACAAGAATTGGAATATCTAAACCTAATCGAAACAAAGGTTTCACAGCAATTTGGACAAGACCAATATGCAAATAACGATATTTCTTTTCATGTTGTAACAAAGCATTTGTAGATAACAAATAAAGAGTTTCACACTCATGTTTAATGCTGAAGGTATGCTCAGATGTTTTAATAGCATAATCTTGCATAAAATCAATGGTGCCTTTTTGATAAATAGTGGATACATGCATTTTAGGAATAGTCCAATTAAGCAGATCTTGTTTAACTTTGGATATATTAACTTCATGTGAATTAACTAAAGTAGTATCATCTTCATGCTCATCTATTGCATTATCTAATGTAGTATTCTTCCTACATAAATTCAGTACTGAAGACATGTTTCTTAAGATCTGTTTAAATTCTCAAACCTGGTTTATAGTCTTATACAAGCTTTGATGGGACCACCCTCCGAGACCACCTCTTACGCCTTCTACTGGGCTAACCAACGGAATTCTGGGTTGACCAACGCTCTGCATCTTGGTTATAGACTTTGGACACAGTTTTGAAAACTTAAAGATTTTTTAAAACATGGCTCTGATACCAAAGAAAAAGTAATATTGGAACTAAAATATCCAATTTTCCTTACATAAATTAAGAAAAATATTATATAGTTTGTACTTAATTCATTTGAATTCAATTTTATTTTTAAAATAATTACATGATTTATCTTTAATAAATATTAATAATTAGATATTATAATTATATATATAGTTTAAGGAGTGGGAACAAGGATGAAGACAGTGATTTACGAGATTATTATCCTCGTCTCTATTTCCTATTTTAATTTTCGAAAATCACTATCTTCATCGGGCATCTGACTCATTAAATAGAGTTACGGGTACAACTACAAGCTTATTAAAAACTAAACAAATCCAAATAAGTAACTATTAAATCTTAAAACAAATAAATAATTGAAGAATTTCAAGTCTAAAAACAAAAATCAGAAGCACCACTTATGCTCTTATCCATCGTCATTAGAATCTACAAAAGAAGGGAGAATAGATGGAAATGAATGAGCTCAGAGCCCACTAACTAAACATAATACTTCTCTTTTTCTTGTTTTCCAAAAGGCATGTTTTCAAAATAATCAACTAATCGAAACAAACTTCCCTTTAACAAATTTAACAAATAGAAAAAATATCACAAATTCCAAATACGTTTATTTTAAGTAGGTTCATGCAAGTATAGCACTCATTGGTTTAACCGAATTCGTTCTTAGACTGATATCCCGCACAACAAGAACTTATAACAATATAGAGTTTTTTCACCATGCTCTATAGGTTCAAAATTATAATTTTGAAACATGTTCCTCCAACTAATTCCTAACAAACTTGAGCAAAAAACTTTTATGTTTTTGGGAAAGGCTTAAATAATTTTAACAAAATAAATTTTCTTCAAGAATAAAGAAAACATAAAACTTCAAGAAAAAATCTTCATCAAGTAAAATCTTTGAAAAATAAAATAAAAAGAAAAATCTTTTAACGAACTTTAAAAGAAATTTTGAAACTAATAAAATAACATAAAAATTTCAAGAAATCTTGATTAAATAGGAAAGGCAGAAATCGAGAAGAGTTTAATTTATTTTCAAAAAATATTTTAAATACAATTTTAAAATAATAATAACATTGATAATGATAATGAGTAAAGTCTCCATCATCATCAAAATTTAGGAATTGAAAAATAAATTTGAAAACTAAATTTGAAAATGAAAATCAAGAATTTGAGAATTCAATTTGATGAAATGAAATAAACAAGAATTCAAAGAATTATATCAGGAAATGAAAGCTCAATTTGATCAACGGAAAGAAACAATAATTCAAAGAATGTTATCAAGGAACGAAAATCAAGAATTGAAAAAGTCAATTTGGTGAAACGAAAGAAACAAGAATTCAAAGATTTTATCAAGAATTGAAAACTCAATTCGATGAAACAAAAGAAACAAGAATTCAAAGACTCTTACCATTGGTTTGACATTTATGGCCCTAATCATTCTATCCTACCTTCAGATGAACTAAAACAATATTCTCAATTTATGAATATGTCCTCAAAGTTATTATCCATTGAAAAATTATTTACTTATTTCTTTGAAAATAAATATCCTTGGATTATGGCTTGGCAATATGACAAGTCTCATGATGATTTAGGTTTTCCAATCTTAATCAGACAGATTCGTATTAAATGGTGGAAAGAATTTGCACAATCCAAGTTGAATCTACAGCCTCAACATCAGGCTCCCAAGTCAACATCCTCAAAAGCTGAATCACAGAATAAGTTTGTAGAAGCCTCAGCAAAATTGAAAGAAATCTTTGGTGATACGCAAGATGTCAAGAATATCATGGAACAGATGATCAACGATATGTTTGGTCATAAACATCCAAGCTCTCCACAGCCAACCCCAAGTTTTAGTCCAAGACCTGAGGACGACTTTGATCCGTACAGTCAGTTTGCTCCTTCTCCATGAAAGAAATCCGTGAAAGACAGAAAATCCTTTGGGACATGGTACCCGAATTGATGAAGAAAAGAAAGAAGTATTGCGAGTATAAAACAGGCATTCAAAAATACAAACAAGAAGTTCTCACTCTTGATACATATCTTGTGTATGCTTTAGCCAAGCGAGAAATGCATATTTTAGAATCTGAAATTGAGTGGGCCGACCTCTACATCGACTTTGTCATGCGCCATTATTGTTGTTAGACAGAATGTGATACAGCCGGTGGCCGATAGCTTTATTAAAGTTACTTTTACAAAGTAGCTTTTTTAAAGTAACTTTATCAGATGCTTACTTTATCAGATATCTTGTATTATTGTATGTACTGTTTATATTTTATGTTAAAATCCGGATTTGATATCTCCCATGTATGTTTAGAGGTAGGTGTGCCTTCATTTTTGTTTCCTTTTCTCTTCTGAGTGTCTTTCTTTTCCTCTATAAGTACGTTTGAATAATATCAATATCTTTGCTATCTTCATATTTTTCGTGTCTATTATCATATCTTTCTTCATGTCTTCCGTTGTGTATAACCTGATTTAGTATCATCCTGGGTAAGTTTGGTATCAGAGCCATGCTTTCAAACTATTTTGAAAAATTTTCAAAACTGTGTCCGATGTCTATAACCAAGATGCAGAGCGCTAGGTCAGCCTAGAATTCCGTTGGTCAGCCCAGCAAGAGGCGTAAGAGGTGGTCCCTGAGGGTGGTCCCGTCAAGGCTTGTATTAGAACATCAACCAGGTTTGAAGATTGAACAAAAGATTTAGGAAACATGTCTTCAGTATTAAATTTATTTAGGAAAAATACTACATTAGATACTGCAATAGATGAGCATGAAGAAGATACTACTTTGATAAATTCACATGAAATTAATATATCCAAAGTTGAACAAGATTTACTTAACTGGACGATTCCTAAGATGCATATTTCCACTATTTATCAGAAAGGCACATTCGATTTTATGCAAGATTATTCTATTAAAATTTCTGAGCATACATTTAGCATTAAACATGAATGTTAAACCTTATATTTATTATCCAAAACTGCTTTATTACAGCATAAAAAGAAATATCGATATTTGCATATTGGTCTTGTACAAATTGCTATGAAACCTTTGTTTCAATTAGGTCTAGACATTCCAATACTTGTCAAGCTTCCTGATAGAGTTCAAGGAATAAAAGTGTTGGTATGTTCTGTATTGGATTCAAATAATAAGGATTCACCCATAGGGCATCTAATATGAGCCTTAGGGGCAAGAGAATTCATTACTTTATAATACACTCTATAAATAAGTCCTATTGACTTAGAATTTTCTAAAGAAAGATTCTTCGTTTGTAAATTAACAGTTAAAGTTTTCAATATGTTTTCATCAGTAAGATCGACTGTAAAATTAGGATAACAATTAACATAAACAGGTCCATTAGCTATATTTGACTCTAAAATGGCAAGTAAAGAATGATCAAATTTTATATGTCTAGTATCATGAAGCAGGACAAGTATTGGAATGTCTAGACCTAATCGAAACAAAGGTTTCACAGCAATTTGTACAAGACCAATATGCAAATATCGATATTTCTTTTTATGCTGTAATAAAGCAGTTTTGGATAATAAATATAAGGTTTAACATTCATGTTTAATGCTAAATGTATGCTCAGAAATTTTAATAGAATAATCTTGCATAAAATCGAATGTGCCTTTCTGATAAATAGTGGAAATATGCATCTTAGGAATCGTCCAGTTAAGTAAATCTTGTTCAACTTTGGATATATTAATTTCATGTGAATGAATATCACATTTAAACTCGAATTTATCTCCAACTAATTATAAGTGTGAGATTGTCAAGATAATGTAGCTCAGTTGGTAGTAGCTTCACTTATGATGCGAGATATTATGAATTCGAGACACGATAGAGACAAAAAGGCCTCAAATTTCAATGTGAGATTGCTTTTACAACTTAAACTTGGTTGTCAAGAAATTATTATAGAATGATAATGAAATAGTTTAAGGGATTTACTTGAAATCACAGGATCAGCGATTAATTAGCTGAAATTCAATGCATAATGACCAGGGATTGAGCGTTAACTTTATTTATTTGTATTTGACCTTCTAATCAATAAATGAACATTAACTTTTTCTTTTTTTTAATATATAATTTTCATCAATATATATATATATATATATATTGGTGAAATCAAGTCAACCCTGATAATTAAACTTGGTCTAACTGCTAATATCTATATATTATATATATTTATTTGGGAGAAATAAAGTCAACGTTGCTATATATATATTTATATGATAACTAAACTTAATTTAGTTGGTAATAATTTTTAAACTTTTATCATGTTCAACTAACCCGTGCAAATCCAGAGAATGGTATTCTTCATCTCATATTCTCGTTATCTCTCCAAGATGGTTTATTATCTATTGGTATACCCCTCAAATTTAGGGTCTGGTATTTTCTTGGTGATGGATTTCCATCTGGTGATCTATATTTGGTTAATGAGCAGAAGATTGATTCAAAGACTATCTAAAGGGTAATATGGTACCTATGTTCTCATCTTATTCTGGTATCATTTATTTTGGGATAATATCTTATTTTGGGTAAGATTTATAATCTTCATAATTCAAACTATTATCTTTGGTTCTATACTTTGTGTTGAACATGTAAGGATTTCAAAGCCAATTTATTATCTAGATATATCTTTCAGGGCTCAGAATCGGACTATTCATGCGGAGATCTTCTTATCATATTAATTATTGGATTACCTTTTTTGCCTTATTCTATGGTATTTCTCTTATAATGGTTTCTCATATGGCAATTTATATCTCAATCTTATTGTTTGACTCTTCTACCATTAAGATGTCAAATTCTAAAAAGTGACCAGGAGATTATTACATAGCTATTCACAAAGCCATATGATCTACACTTTATGATCTACATTTTATGCTAAACAAGGAGTCACATCTTTACGTGACATATTCAAGATCTTGAATCAAAGTATTCAAACTTGGAGATCTTGTCTCGATTGAGACTTGTCGACATTTCCTAATCTCCTGTTTAATGATCTATTATGATCCCAAAGGATAATCATAAAGGGTATAATCCCAAAGGTTAAAATCATGAAGGGTATAATCTCGAAGGGTAAAATCATGAAGGAGTTATCCTGAGGGGATTCTTCCCGGACGGACTACATGATGACATTTTCTACATATTGATATGATTTTCAATATTATTTCCCATGAGGAACATGTTCATAGTAACATCTCTTAAAGAAAAAAAAAAATAAGAAAAAGAAAAAAGAAAGAAGGAAAGAAAAGCTAAATAACTTAATCCCTTTAAGGCAAGAAGCCTACATTCAAAAAAGCTTAAAAGCTTAAAGTATCAAGGCAAGAAACTTATATTCTAAAAAGCTAAAAAGTTTTATGAAGGCAAAGTAAGCAACAATTGCAAGAACATAGAATGCAGCCAATTTGAAGAGATTTTTTCCTTGACTCATCCCTAAGGTGAATTCATAAGGTGAATCTCTAAACTGAATCCCTAAGGTGAATCCTTAGAGTGAATCCCTAAAGTAAATCCCTAAGGTGAATCCCTAAAGTGAATAAAGAAGGTGAATCCCTGAAGTGAATACCTAAGGAAAGTTCAAGTGTAAAATCACTTCACATGACATCTCCCCGATGCTCAAATTTTAAGTGATCTCTTAATGTCAATCCTGATCGGAAATTATTTCCCGTTGGATTTCCTTTGAATTTTTTCAATTAATCTCGACTCTTTGAGATATTTAACGAAGCAATTCATGTATTTTTCAGTCTTTTACTGAAATACTTAATGAATAAATTCTTTCCACTTTGATTAAATATCTTTTAATGATTAAATTCCTTATATGGATCTTTACTACTACTGGTAACAAGTTTAGTTTTTGTTTTCTATCAAAAGGAGACAAATTTGCCATTAAGTTGTTCTAAAAGAGAACATTGATTACAAAAGACTTCTATGTCTAACAAAAGATATTACTAGGAAGATCAAGAATCTCCATCCGCAGCCTCGCTAACGGATTCATATTCACTCTTCGAATCTTCAGGAGATGAAAAAGGCCTAGCAAATTGATCAAAATCAAAAAAAATTTCCCAAGGCATCAAAGGGGAAACCATATCATCATCTAGGAGTGTTCAAAGTTCCGAAGGAAATAAGTATTCGGGATGAACCTTCTTGATAGCCTTTTTGGCCTCAATAAGAGTGGTTTTCAGCGAACCATTCATCAATCTCATGATAAGACTTTTGCCATCTTCAGTCTTTAAAACTGCTCACATCTGACTCTTTTGGCCACTTTGGTCATTTCTCCCTCCAACAAGTCTAATCCAAAAATGGAATTTCTAGCATCAAGAGCAACTTTCAAATCTTTGATTTTTTGCTCTTCTTGAAGAACTTTGGCATTCATTTCTTCCACAAAAGTATGATGTTTCTTGAGAACATTGGTAAACTCCAATTTTTCTATCTTTTCTTGCTCACATACTTGGAGCTTTTCTTTTGAGGAAGCAAGCTCTTCCCGAATTTTGCTCTATTCACTTTTTAACTCTTCATTCTCATCTTGAAGCTTCTTTTGGTAATTTCTCCATCTTGGAGAGCTTTGGTTTTGACATTCAAGACGGCTTCAAGTGTTCAAAGCTCTTTAGCACCCGGCCTTTTTTTATCATAAAACCAACTACGACCTTTTCCTAAGGTGTATTTTTACACCATAACAACAGCTCCACAAGCTTTACAAAGGATGACGAATCCTAAAATTGTCCTAATGCAATTAGCAGTTAATTGACCAATTGATATTTGCCAATAAATGCACACGTCTCTTAAAAGAGGTAACAAGGGAAATCTTAAACCCGCCTTAAGTTGTGCAACATAAACACCTATGTAAGAGAAACAACAAGAGCAAAGAAGAGAAATTTAGAGAGCACTTTGCATTCTTTGAATATGGCTTTCAGAAGAGGAGAGTTTGAAAGTAAAAACTAGAGGCAAAAGTCAGCTTACTTATACATATCACAAGGAGTAAAAAAAAAAAAAAAAAGAGAAAGCACTAAGGAACCCTTTAGGCATTGCCCAAAGGAGTCCCGATGGCAACTAGCGGTTGGGACTATTAGAGCTTGCTGAAAAGCTGAAAATGAGCGATTTTTAGTAGCAAGAGATGCTCCTCTTTACTCTTTTTTTTTTTTATTTTTAATGACTTTTGTGCAAAACAGCTTTAATAACAAAGTCAGTTACTTGTTATTTCAAAGTACATTTTGGGAGACTCCGAGCGTTTCAATTCGAATTCCGTCAAATATCTGGCAAAAAATGTGTGATTTTTAATCGAAAGAAACATTCTTTTTTTATACATTTTGGTGATTTGTAAATAATTTTGTGCATTAGACCTTTAGAAACTAAGTAAATAACTTTTTATTTGAAAGTTCATTTTGGGAGATTTCGAATATTTTATTTCAAATACTATCAAAGATATAACAAAAAAGGTGCGCTTTTTAGATGCAAGAAACATTCTTTTTGATTTATTTTGGTGATTTATAATGATTTTTTTGCATTACACCGTGAAAATTAAGTAAATTTACTTGTTATTTCAAAGTACATTTTGGAAGACTTCGAACGCTCTAGTTCGAATTCCGTCAAAAATCTAGCAAAAAATGTGCGATTTTTAGTCACAAGAGAAGGATTTTGAAATGCCTTCCTTCGGGTATTATTTCATTATATTGTACCTTTGGGTACTTCATTAAATCAAAGCCGACCTTTTAAAACTCATGACACCACTTAATTAATTTCACAATATCAAATGATATGTTAAAAAAAAAAAAAACTTTATGGTGTGCTCAAACACCATCATTTTAATCGTTCTTATTAAAGATATTATTTCGTTCAAGGCTTAAAAGTTAAAAGCCTTTTCATTTTAATATCTTTTTCAAAGAACACTTCTTATTGGTCACACTTTTGTTATTTAATTATAAGCTGACGAACTACTTGGAGAACACTCATAATTAACTGTTCATAACTGCCTCTAAAATATCCCGATGATGACAATTAACTCTTATAAATGAACAAGAACAAGGACTTGGATTTCATACTTAGACTCCATTTACTCTCTCTTATTCTTTCTCTTTCTCTCTCTTCCGTTCTCTTTCTTTTAACTAATTCATTCCAAGGATTAATTGATTAAGAGACTCTTTTATTGTTCTTTTGAAGAGTTTATTGAGAGATTAACCAAGAGAATCATACTTAAAATTATCTTATTACCTCTTCTTTTACACAAAAAAAGTTCTAAGACACCTAGAAACTCCTTGAGAGCCATAAAAATTCTATTTGGGAGCCAAAAGAGTCCCATCGGGACAATTTCATTACCCCATCGGGCATCTCCTCTTTTCCCATCGGGAAGGACTCCTCCTTCATCAGGAATAACTTCTTCCCTATCGAGAAGACTCCTCCTCCATCGAGAAACCCTTTCCCCATCGGGATCCCCTTTCCCCATCGGGATCTTCTTCATCTCTCATTGGGAATCATTGTTCCCTTTGTGCTCTTTGATTTGTTGCACTTCCTCTCTTATTTTCTCTCACTTTTCTCTCTTCGTAGAGATTAGTTTTTACCTAATTTCCTCCCACATCAGATTGGCGCCCACCGTGGGGCACATTTCTTCACACATTTTGGGTCCATTTTGTAGTTATTTTGGATCCTTTTATTTGATTGCTTTTTAGTAACATCAATAAATAAGAACTATTATAAACATAAACCACATGTTGGCTTTCAAAACAATGAAAAAAGAAAATCAATGAACTAAATAAATGAATAAGTAAATATGTATTATTGAGCTAAAAAACAAATAGATAGCAGTAGTCATACATGGAAAAACTAAAGTAAGCTAAAGGAATAAAAGGAAACAAAGAATTTGATTAAAACAACGCAAAAACAGTGAAGATGAAATCAACCAAAATAAAAATAAAAATTTTAAATTTTCAGAGCAGTGAAAAAAATTTTGAAATGATAATAAATTAAATTAATAGAATTATCCCATTTACTCACTTCTCACAATCTTCAAGCAAAATTTTATATTACGTCTATTCGATATTTGAATTTCAACTTAATTAACAAAATTAAATTCTTGAGTTCTATATCTAAAATGAATAGAAGAATTTACTTACTCCATTAGTTCTTGTTAATTGGATTCTATTCGACCATTTTCATCGGTTGTTCACCTTGTAAAAACGTAAGTAAGGCAAAAATAACTTAGAACAGAAGATAACATTTAAAATCCTGAGACTCTTATTAAAACAAAATAATAATAAAAAAATAATTTAAATTACTGTATAACTCTTACAATATAAAATTCATAAATTTCTTTATTTGTCCTTAATATAGGGCTTGATATCACACAACTTATTTATGAAGTCCAATAAATACAATAGATTTTAAAGGCTTATCCACATCCACCTGAACACATAATTGAACAAATTTACCCCCGTAAAATGTTGTTCGTACTAGCATCAATTTTCAAAGTCTTACCTATAGTATTTCTGACCCTTGTTCATAAATGTATATATTATTGAACTTGCTTGGTAATTTAGGTAACCGGTGCCATAAAACTATTGGTTGCATCTTGGCAGTAGAATTTGAAACTTTGGTTCTCATAAACAAACATATATGAAATTTTGCCCAAGAAATCAAAGTCCTTGATGTAATACTTTCTGAAAATTTTTATTCTTGTCAAACTTATGAGATAATAACCATATCCAAGATCAATTAAGCATTAAATTTGTGATATTCGTTAAACTAGGTAATAAAAGTTCCACCCTCTTTCCAAATACCTTAATGATAAGTAATTTTTTCCAAGGAAAATGAAGTTGCCCCTTAAAGACTATTGAAAGGGAAATAAAATCATCTTAAGTAAATATATTATCCTCCTCATTTAGATTCAAATCTAAGGGTATTTTTGGATTGGAACTTTTTTTGAGATTGCTCATTTTTTTCAAAAAGAGTTGAGTGGATTGCGAAAAATGAGGATTTCACTCCACAACTTCCACTTCACAACCTAAAGATCCCACTGTCTTACATATTGTAGATTTCACTCCTGAAATTCCAAAACCCTTATATACATTTGATACTTCTTCTGAATATGATCCATCCCCTAGTCAAATGGCTCCTGATTTACCTTCTCAACTCAATGTTATTTCATCTAATTCTTTTCAGCTCGATAAATCCCTCCTTCGACAATGGTTTAATCATTCCTCCTTAAATTTCTATAAAAATTGGTTTTTTAGCACTTTTTCCCCCCCGGAGAGAGAGCACATACGAACCCTTTGGTATTCTGATATGACTGTGTTTGAAACTCATATTGAATTCTTCTTCTGGCTAGAAAAATACCTAAAAAACCAAAATTCATAAATTAATATGATTCAATCATGGGAATTAGTCTCAGGACAGAATATAACAACTATTACACCTCCATTAGATGATTTAAAATTGTTATATTAAAATACAGAAATAAAAGCATCCCCATTTAAAACTATCTCTCCTAAATCAAAAATTAGTGACACTCCTACAATTAGAGACATAGATAAAATTTATCAATAGAATAATTATACAAATCAAGCATTACATCATTTGAGTGAACATATAGCCCAACTTGATCTACCAATGAAACCTCAAAAACTTGTTCCACCTAAACCTAATCAACCTTTGTTTAGAATCCATGAACCAAAAACCCCTTTTCAAATTAAAAAAGATTCTGAACTACTACTAGATATAACAAAGAAATTAGAAGGTTTAGACTTAAAGAAAACCATTAATACAATAAACACAGATAAATCTGATAATGAAGATAATGCAATTAATAAGATCAAATCCTTCTCTAATAAAACATATCATAAGTTAAGAAATTTTTATCCTCGACCCTCTTTTCCAGATACTCAATTTGAAGAACCTAGAGAAAGATTTTCATTTAATCCTGATACTTTATATGAATGGAACATAGATGGTCTTACTGAATGGCAAATTTATACAACCTTAAATGAAATGGGAATAGCCATAGCAACATATAAAGCAAGTGGAAAATCTGATAATCTGCTAAGATGATAATTTCTGGTTTTACTGGAACCATCAAAGGATGGTGGGAAAATAGTCTTACTGAGAATGATAGAATAATCATAAGACAAGCCAAGAAACAAATTTATACTCAAGAATCAACATCCCATCCTGAACCAATTACAACTTATATTCCTGATGCTTCAAATACTTTGATTTTTGCTATCTGTAAACATTTTTTAGGACATCCAGAAAAATTTCAAGAAAGAAGTTCTAATATTCTACTAAATCTTAAATGTCCCAAACTTTATGATTTTAGATGGTATAAAGACATGTTTTTGAATAAATTAATGATACGGCCAGATGCTGGTTCTACTTTCTGGAAAGAAAAGTTTTTAGCAGGTTTACCTCCTTTATTTTCTGAAAAAGTTAAAATGAAAATTAAAGAAGCCAATGATGGTAACATCCCTTATGATTATCTAACATATGGAGAACTCATAAATTATATAAATTTTACAGGATTAGCTTTGTGTAATGACATGAAATTAACGAATAGAATCCAAAAGGAATCCTTTTCTATCAAACATGAATTAGGAAGTTTCTGTGACCAATTTGCTATTTCTACTGAGAAAATTGTTCCTCCATCCATTAAACATAAAAGAAAACAGAAATCTCAATCCAAACAAGTATCAAGTAAATCTTACAGACCAACAAAATCTGGAAATACAAGAAATACTAAGGTTTCATTTTCCAAATCATCTTATTCTAAACAACCTTCCCAATCTATGAGATCATCCCAAGGATCAGTCAATCTTCAATGTTATAATTGTGGAAAGTTTGGTCATACATCTAGAAACTGCAAGGTCAGACAAAAGATAAATGCATTAGAATTAGATACATCTGCCAAAACACAATTATTGAGTATCCTAGAAGAAGTTTCTGATGAAGATTTACCCCAATCCTCTAGTGACGAAGAACATATAGATCATATAGCATCCACTAGTACAGGTAATGAATCAGATAGTGATACATGTGATGATATAGGACTTTGTTATCCGAGCATTAATGTTATATCCTCTTCTGACAAACAATTTTTCTTAGACTTAATAGACAAAATAGATGATCCAGATATTAAATCAGAATATTTATTAAAATTAAAAAATATAGTCTTGACAGATACCCATAAACATGAAGTAGCACCTTTTAATTTTCAAGATATCACCTCTAGATTCAATGATCATAAGAAAAAACATCCCCATACATCAATTGCTGAACTCCAATATGAAGTCAATGAATTAAAATCAGAAGTGAAAAATCTTAAGTTTCAAGTAGACATGTTAGTCCAAGAGAGGAAAAATGAAAGAATAGATCTAACTTGTTCCGAAACAATTGAAGAAGCCCAAAATGATTTTATCTCATCCATAACTAGAGTCCAATGTCAGAAATGGTATACTAGAATCACTTTAAGGATTAATAATGAATATACTTTTACATCCATAGCTTTACTTGATAGTGGAGCAGATCAAAATTGTATTCGAGAAGGATTGATCCCTACTAAATATTTTGAAAAAACCACAGAAAAATTAAAATCAGCCAATGGATCAAAACTTAATATCCAATATAAAATATCAAATGTCAAAATCATAAATGAACATATTAGCTTCAATAATACTTTTGTCTTAGTCAAACAAATGACCCAATCTATCATATTAGGTACCCCTTTCTTAACCCAAATCTATCCTTTCTTTGTTGATTCTATAGGCATTCATATGGAAATTCTTGGCAACAAGATTACCTTTCCTTTTTTGAGTTCCTTAACTACTAAAAAAATTAATAATCTGAAAGATACTAAAATATCTTTGATCAATAATATAATAATCATATAACATACTTAAAAGAAGAAATCCAGTATTCTTATATACAGAAGGCCCTTCAGATAGAAAAGGTAAAAGATAGAATTAAAAAATTTGAATAATTATTACAAAAAGAAGTTTGTGCAGATATCCCCACTGCATTCTAGAATAGAAAACAACATTCAGTTGCAATGCCTTATGAAACTCCATTCACAGATAAAGATATCCCAACCAAAGCAAGACCTATTCAGATGAACACTGAACTTTTAGA